>JAODIE010026777.1:5477-39223 GCA_027575565.1 Diploeciton nevermanni
GAATGGTGGATGAATGGTGGATGAATGGTGGATGAATGGTGGATCATTCTATTGGCCTGCCGAGTGATGGGCGAAGAAAACTACAGATCAATTAGAATCAATCAAGAAAGGCGCAGTTTCGACCAAGACAGGTGTTGCATATTGCATGGCGAGTCGACTGTCCTCCATCGACAATCGGAATTTATTCTTCGCTTCAATTGGACATCTTCATGTCGAGTGTCACGCCGAAATATCCACCATGCGCGTAGAAAATGATGTTGGCAGTGCCGAACCAATTTCGTGAATATTTTACGGTCTATCGTAAAATATAACCGTGCACAGCGTCGTTTAGGGTGGTGTTCGGCCATTGGTTTTATTTACTTTTGATATTCTCTGCATGCAAATTTGCTGGCTTGCTGTAGACATGTGGTGGAATGTCGTAAAAAAAGAAAACGAAACATGTTCAAACAAATAAGGGCCTTTCGTACAATTCGTAGCAGTTTATGTGTTTGAAAAGTCTATAAGTCTTGTGCTTTGTTACAACTGGTTACTACAAGTTACAAGTTGATCAGCAAATGCACAGAAATATCAATTTATTGTTGCTTGGTGGATAATTCAGCTTGGCATATTTGTAAAATTCTGTGCTTTCAGTGCAAAAGCAGTTGTCAATAATGCCAACTCACAGAAGAAACAACTAGATATCCAAACTATCATCACATGCAACAAGGTCAAAATATTAATTCTGTAAAGATTTTTCACTTATTTACCATTATTAATCTGGGTTTAAGCAGCTTATTATGGTTTGCACACTTTTATGATGTTTGGCAACACTGTCAAATGCCGTGCATGACAGTTTGAGCAATTGTCCATCACAAATCTAGGAAGCGTTTCGAATTTTTGCACGTCATATTGCAAAATCAGTATGATTCTAACCTAAGAAAACTTCATTGTTAAAACACTCATAAAGTTATATTATAATGCCATTTAACAATAAGTATTTAATTTATTTGGCATATGTAGTTACTTTTACGATGCTTTGGATACTTATAGATGCTTACTGAAAACTGACACTTTTTCTGAACACTTTAACACAATGTAATCAAGTCTGCTAACGGACATATAGTTGTTTACACTATGATTACCATCCTATCCTAAGACGCTTAGCAGGTTTAGATGGGTAAAGCTCAGTTATACAATGATGATAATTTTCTTACCTTGTAATCTTCTGCCTTGAGCTTTTGCACGACAGACAATAGTCTTTTTCGAGTCTAAACAAACATATCAGGCGTTCGTTCGTAAAACACAACTTGCATGTTGCACTTGCTTAGCATATCCTTACCAACATACAGTTATCCTTAACACTCATAATCAATGCCATGACTTTGCCCTTGAAAGCAAATAAATATAATATATTCAGAAAGAAGTTAAACATCTAGGAAGTGTGGCGCTCAATAGAAAATCCTTTTTCGATCAAAGCTTTACGTAGCTTCTAATTATTTTCGATATATTAGTCTATAATTGCACAATGGGCCTTTCGCGTTCCAACATAACCTCCACTGCGCTCCAAACGTGCGGAATACAATAGAACACGAATGAGTGCGCCTATTAAGGAAGGAAAAGGTATATGGGAATCAGCTAGGCGCGGATCGAAACGTGTTTATAAAGTGTTCGCAGGGCACGCAAGGATTCGAGGCTTGCTTTACACTGCGCCATTGTTTTGAAGCATAAATGGCAATAAATTAGCGCGAGCGCGCGCTAAACTTTCAATACTCTTGCTTTCCATGGGCGCACAGGATGTTTGCAATACTCCGGAGATGAATTGATCCGACGCATCAGACCTGAAGCCATAGCTCTCAATGGCGTCACCCAGACGAATGGGTAATTAGTACAACGCATGAAAAAATCCACCCGTCCATTGTAATGCTTTACGATGATGATAATTACGCTGGATTTTGCTCGGCTTGGTATAGCTGGGACGGTGAGGTCGTTCGGTGTGCGAGAACGCTAAAATCGAGCTTATCGATATGTGCTCTCGTTTCGGGACATTTGAAGTGCACTATGGTAATAAAGAGTGTAGCATGTGCCCACTAGGCTGGGACAAGAATGCAAAAGCAACTTGCTGGCAATAATTGCCAATGGCAAGATAACTTACCAGGTCAATGAAACTTCAAATTTACAGCGACGTTGACAAACAATTGGCGTTTATGGCAGGCGGTTTTATCGAAGCTTTTCCACATTCGATTCTAGTGCCTGGAAATTGCATTTGTTGCGTGATAAAAACACAGATCCAATCGTGATAACATTGAATAATTCAAAGAGTGAATATGCTGGTTGTGGTGTGGATAGTGTCGCAAATCGTTTTATTTTCACTGAAATCGCTTTACAGCTAACTCCGGAATGGCCATATTTTAATAAATAACACTCTGCTCGAGTAAGAAAAAGTGTTGGTGGTATCACTGCTGCATAATGCGGCAGCTGGTCTAAAACTGGTGCGTAAAATTGTATTGAATTCATGTTTTTACGAAACGATTGCAGTAATGTATTACACTCTGCTATCACTTCCTCGATTGGCAACATTACCAGCTTGAATACATAAAATTTAATAGACACATGCAGATTAGCTTCTAACTAATGTCTCCTCCAACGAAGCAAAAATGCTCATTCATCATCAATCATTCATCTAGTTACAAAATGCAATTATTATTTGCCTATCTATTCTGGTGTAGATCAATTTTATCTTAGGTTGGCATTCATCTCAAGTCAGCAACCTTTACGGTACTTGGGAGATTCGTCGCTTTCTAGCCACAATCTAGCGATTGTTGTGTGGAACTGTAAAATGTTGCGAATTGAAACATATTCGCCCATGACGAAATTTGCATCGAAAGCTTTGAAAGCACTCGACGCGCGCGCCATTTAACAAATCGCGGTTTCATTACATGCACGTAGATTAGATTCGCAATAAAAACATATCAATGCACCATTTTAATCCAATAAAGTTTACCTGGATGTAAATAACCGGTCGCTGCCATCAATGCGCTCCAGTGCTGAGTAACGATTTTGCTTGTGCTACTCTTGGCAACTCTTTGCTCGCCTGGGTAAAGGCTAGAACGATATGCAAATACGCAACTTATCAGCATGAAATGAGATTGGAAGGCTTTGAAATTCGAGCAGGATAAAACTGGACCTAGAGACTTATAAACAACCAAACAAGATTTCAATAGGGAAATGTTTATTAAATATTTAGCTTAGGAATGATACAATCATTTCACGAGGTATTTGCATTGTGCTTTGCTTTATGTTGTAGAAATTTCAAGTTGGTATGACTTGTATAAAATGCGCATGCGTCAATTTGAAAGCCCTTCGGTGTTGCCAACCTTTGACGTTGTAAGGTTCCAAATTTAAAATAATTGTTCTCTTGATAACAAGAAAATATAATCTAAGACTTTATACACTAAATAATCTTCATTTCTGTTTATAGAAATTTATACATGTATTAATGTAAAACACTACAAACATGACTCATTTATGCTTGTTTTATCTTTGTAACATTTAAAATACCTAATCTATCATTAACGACGCACAATCTTGCTTGACGCAATGAAGTTCATATTACTCTAAGCTGGACAAAAGACACATGTTGCGTCATTCAGAACACATGATGGTCTTACTAATTTGTAACAAATTAATCACCGCGCTACAATGGCGCATACTGGCGCAAGTATGCTACAGTGTTTACCCCAAATCAGCGAGACTACCGTTATTCGTTTTTAATTTCTAACCTAACAAACATGCGAGCGGAGCAATAAAGCAACTATTATATTTGTTCATAATAAGCCAGAACCCACCTACGGCGCCAAGCGCACGTCGCAAGATTTCCAATTTAACGATACTCGTCTGCTGATTTTACAGTCAATGAAACGCATTCGTAAAGATGGCACAAAGTGTACTTAACTGAATACTCATGATTTACGCCGGGAATCTCTTAAGTCGTCATTAGATTTCGGAAAGCGGCTCTTAAAGTCCAGTAATGCTTACAGATTAACATAATTGGTTAACAGTTGGATATCTGTGCAGATAAACCAAAAGACAGAGTTTCTAGTAAACTGAATATTAATTGAATTGATCTTACGAACGTGAGAGTATACTGGGTTGCATAAATATATCATGTTCTTTGTGAAAGTATAAAATCTATTTGAATGTAAGCTAATTTGTTTGCTTAGTTGCTGAATGAACCACGTTTTCGAACTCTAATTCAGAAAAGGTCAGCCAGTGTTTAGAAGCATGACCTACAGATCAAGTGGACGTTGTTAGGAAGCGCATCAACCGTGTACGATGGTCATGACGGTCATGCATTGCTCTTAATCGAATCACCAACCTAGAGCACATTGTCAACATCACAGCGTGTACACACCCAGATGGAGTATTGATTTATTAAGTATCCAATAAGTTATATGATATTTAGTGACAAATTAAAAATATATGCATAATATATCATTCATGAGGCATAAATTCCGCATCAGCCCGTTAGTGAACAATTAATTGACACGAGAGCAATGCGTCGAAACATCGAAAAGACAGGAGCCATTTGAAGAAATAAGTCTTTAATAGCTCGTGTTTTGATACGCAATACATTCCAGGTGCGTTAATTACATCGAAATAGATCTTCTTTGCCGGTTTTCGGAGACCGCGTAACGAAGCACACATTAAATAAGAAGTTTATTAGTGAAGTTTATGTTATCGATTTAAATACTCACCACATCGTCGTATAACTCTTCGACAAGCGCGGCAATGATTGTCAATTCAGGCGAAGGAATTTTTATTTGGTTCGACTACTGCATCCAATGATTGTGAGCTTTCTCGCGGTGCGAACAACTTAACACTTGCACATTTTTCATTTGATTACCTGAATAATCATCTTCATCTAAGAGATAAAACTAGTCATGGAATATTTTACTCGCAATGGCAATATTTTGAACTCGCATGATTTACGCTATTTTTATTGCTTAGCATTTTATTGGCGTTGATATAGAATGTTTGACCGTGTGCGATTAGTGTCACATACGATGCGCGGACATGGGAGCAACCTAGCGTGATAAGATCTTAATTTATTGATGAATCTAGCTGCGTTAAATGTCCCAGAACCAATCGTGGATGGCTCATGCATTGGAAAATGTGGTTTCTAGCGGCGGGTAATGAGAACAAATTGGTGGATTAATGCCTGGCGAAATCTCGTTCGCGGCGCGCAGGAGCTAAATGCTAGTCATTACGGAAATTACAAGCGCAAGCATGATTCATGTATGTGCATAGGGAAGGAGGTACATTTTCTATGCACTGAGTGGAATTTGTTTATACGGATAATAAATTTGAAGATTGGAGATTAATCGACTAATACCAGTTGAAATATGTACTGATAAAAAATCGATATGAAACCACTAGAAAGGCGTTTACTATAAAACTATGTGAAATAAAGACCAACTGGATTAAATAGAAACTGTAGGAAGTTGCTACTGTTAACGGTTAGGATAGTTATACAGTCTGCGCATGCGCTAGGTTAAATTCCCCGCTTGGCTTACAAATTTGAAGGAGTTAGAGAACTCAGAAATAAGCAAGATTTTGAGACATTAGTGTAAGTTTTGGGTTTTCAGTAACGAATTATGTAAGTTACTATATGATTTGCATATTTTGAGAAATTGAGTATTTAGTTTTAGATTTTACAATTCTGAGATAATCAATTTTAAGCAGGGAATTCAATTTTGTTCATGCACAGTAGGCCAAATGAGGTTCATTATTTAACACTTTTATAAATTTCTGGTGGCCGTAAACCAACAAAAATGTTCAATCACATCAAATATATGATCGATGTGTTTAGGGATTATATTAGGTTGACTCAAGGTTGAAGAAGAATATTCTGGGAGTGGTCATGATGACTGAGCGCGTTTTTGTCGAGGCACCCTTTGAAAGATTAAGTCCTTGAATGCAAAATAGTGCAACTTGTTGAAAATGTTGATTAAAAGGTAAAAACATATTTCTATTCGGATAAAAATTATTAAATCCTCTTCCATTTATTTTTCTTCTTTATAAATTGTATGGAATCCAATAGTTGTACGTACCTATACCAGATTATAAATAATCACAATGCCAGCAAAAGTCCGATGAAAAGTAGTATGACATGTTTCTTGGAAGATTAGTGCTGTAGCGCATTGTACGGTTTACATCAGAAATGTTAACAACGTCACGCGCATTGTTGCTGCTTGAACACCAAGCATCAGCTTGACGATGCACCGTTTACATGAAAGCTGTGACAAAGTAAATTAACAGCACAAAGAGCACTAACCGTTCATCATTCCGAATTAACTTCCATTAAAAACGAAATCCTCATTAAATCATCACAAAAAGGGCTACGTTCACGACACGAGCGCGCGTGCTTGTTGTAACATTTCGTCTCGGTTTTCCTTTCTCATATTCAGAGTAACAACTCCAGTTAGCGGCGTGTTTTTACTGGACAATCTAAAAACAAGTGACTGAAATAATGTCTGGACCCATTAGTGTATCTGTCCTAGAGTGGTTGTGATTAAACTGATGAAGGTTGTCACGGCAGTTGGGGCGGCGGCGGCGACGGTGGTAAGTATATCAATTACACATGGGGGTTGTGCCACTGTCATAATTCCGATTCATAATCATCGCGACATCGGACATCGGTAGCGCAAACGGCGATCATAATTGAAATTTATGGCAGCCGGGATAAATTAAGAGCCAATCAGTGTGAGCGCGGTGTTCGTTCCGCACACGGCCGGGAAGCCAGCGCATACAACAATGTTATATAAATGAATAGGACTAACAAATTGAGTTTATTCGCGGCGTCTGAATGACCAGATGGCCGCTGCCCGCCAACGCACATCGCTTCTACCGCACGGGCTCACCCGTCGCCGGTTTCGCCGCCGCGGCACGGGCCTCCTGGCGCACGCGAGGTGTGCGCGACACAATCGGATTCATTCTTGCGCGAGCTTACTACGGCTTGTGGCCATTCAACGGCGGCGAGCTTTCGCTGTGTGTAGGATACGTTCTGGTTAAGGTGGGCACGACGGATGCTCTGCATTTTTATCATCGGCGCTCGAGAAAGTATCACCCAACCGGAGGAACCACGCTTCATTCAATCATTCAGTGAGAATGCTATTTTCTAATATAGTACCCTCTACTGGACCAGTGGAAGAGATTAGGCTCCTACACTCCAATTATGCAGTCCCCCAATATACCCCGATATTAAATCAAAACCTGCCAAAGTTGATAGGGCACGAGAACAGTGTCACCGCACGTCTGCCGCGTCCATTTTAAAAACAATACATCTTATTTAGTGCCTTCCTCAATATACGTACGCCATCATCGCCGCGAACGCATCGAAAATGTTCGTGCACTCGCTTATTATTTACTTGATCATACGTCCGCCGAGTATGTCATTTATGCCGCACAGCGCTCGCGAAACAACGCGGCGGAAGCATGCGGTCATCTTATGGTTATCTCATTAATAAATCAGAATTATGTTATAAAGATAAATTGGCACGCTTATGTCACTGCGGAAAATGCGAAGCGGCAATTAGTTACCGGCGACTTTTTATGGTGCGGATAAATGCAATAGATTTCACGCACCTGAACTAAACACTAGCGCAAAGAGAACAGGAAATTCTGCTGAAGAGTTCTTTACAATGAGGTAAAGAAGCTGTATGATCGCGTGTTGATGTACTCTTCTTGTTTATAAAGGATATCTTCTTGTATTTATAGTTGACATTTTATCTCGGAATATTAATGACAGAAGCACAGCATGAAGCAGGAGGCAAAATTAAAAAGTTCTATCAAAGGGTATCGTTGAGTACGGTTACAAAGTGCTTAATATTCATTATGTGGATAAAACTTAACTATATCACTAAAATTTATGTATAAAACGTTTTCGGCTTGTTGCCTTTGTCTGGATGAGTAGCTCAAAATGCTCTGTTTTATAAAGTATCTTGAGTACTAAAGAAGACAACAAGCCTAAAACGTTTTGCAAATCAATATTAAGTAAGTGTTATTGATGAGTTTTATTCATATAATGAATATTTGATTGTGTTATTTATTACGAGAAACAGTATGTGGATTTTTGAACTTTTATTGGTGTTCTCGATGGAATACGATGTAAGTCGATTATTTCCGGACGAAAATTGCCGAAATTCAAAATTGACTCGAATTGGCAAGTTAAAATACCTAATTCAATATTTAGATTAATTAAATAAGATTACTACAAACTAATAAACAACAGATTAGTTGCAACGTCAATAAATGTTTTTTTATTGATAATTACAAAATGTTAAATGATACCAACGAACAATTCAATGATCAACGAATATTAACGAATTTTAAAATTGACGCCCAAATGAACTTTCAATGTTTTTTTTGTTTTCTAAAACATTACATCTGTACACATAAACTGTACTACTTCCTCTGATTGAAGGTATGTTGATGACACAAAGTAGAATTTATTTTTAAACTCACGTTTTATTCACGTGAAATCGTTCGCACGTTGTATCTGTGAAGCCAGACAAATATAGATTATAAACGAAGAAAAGAGAAATCCAACGAATCTTGAGTTTATAAGGATTGTATGTGTGCATTCGAAGTATATAATCAAAACCTGTTAATTGTATAGTTGACTGCAGGCGCTTTAAACCGAGGCCAGAAAGAAGAAGGCCCACAACCACATAATGATTGAAAAAGACTTGCAACGAAATCAAAAGGAAAATAGCTGACGAACATAAAATTTGCTCTGGCATTGCGTAGTTGACACAGCCATATTTCTAGATGAATAATAGTTGATACTTTGGCGAATTAGTTGCCACAACAGTCCTTACACATCTCTAAATGTTGCCGCCGCGGCGTCGGCTTGAAATCTTCGATATAAAGCGCGCGGTCGTCCGTCATGCATACAGAGACTGTCACCTCAGCTGTAATAATAAAAGCAGCAGAGCTGTGAAAACGGGAAAATAATAAAGTAAAATGTAATGGTTAATAGTCCTATAGATAATACATGCGCGCGGTGCCAAACGCGTCCATAATAACAACATTAACACCTCAATGTCGACATTACGATGGCGAGGCTTTATTATTAAGGGTACTAGAAAAGGTTGGGAATGGAAATTACCTGTAATGATAGCTGCGTTTACATGTGATACACATGCATATTATATGTGGTAAAAGTCTCTTCCATCAGACGCACACAAAAAGTTGAAACGAAAAAATAATCTATTTAAATAAAAATAGATTATATGGTATATTAAGTGACGAATGAAACAATGACTTGTATTTTCAAGCGGTGCAATTTTTGAAAGGGAAATTTATTGCTAGCCGTATAATAGCTGCGAATGATAAGAGTGCAAGTTTTAATTAAACTGCCCAACAACAATACCTCCACAGTTTAACAATGCGGAGCAAATATCACAATAATAGATAAGCGTAGAACTCCAATTAAATTATGATTTGTATTGTTGAACATATGCATTTAATTTATTACTCTCACAATTTACGCGGACTTTTTATTTCAAAACGCTTGGAAACGATGGATAATATTACATCACAACAAGTTATGATATATATGGACATGTGTCAAACGTGCGGTTCAAGCGTTGCGGGTTGCAGCATGCATACGATAAATAAAATAATATTAATTAAAACGTTGCGAGCCCGCCCAAATGCTCATCAATTACACAGTTTCCGCGCGCGGCGTGTATTGCCGAACCGATTAATTGATAAGAATGCAGAATAGACACCAGTGCAGATGACTAATAACAGAGGAAAATGTGCTCGCCAAAGACGCCGGGAAAGAAATAATTTATATAAGCGAGTCGATGAATTATCGTTTATGTTTGATAAACACGTACGTGCGAGGTCTTAACTTCAAGTTCGCTGACTATGATGAAAGACTACCTGGAGTTTGAAATGTTTGACTGATTGGGACAAGAGTAAGTAAAGGAAATTGATTGGAATTTTAAGAAGTTTAAATATTTACAGCTGGTGCCGATAAGAATATTAAGTCGTCTGCTAAACTACTTTTCCTAATCAATAAAGAATTGATTGTTGAGGCATTTCTCATTATATCTGAACGAATTAGTAAAGATCCATCGATGAAGTAATTAATCGGCTAAACAGTTTTCCATCTATAGATGCAAATGGCAAAAATTTCCAAAAGAGATTATTGTTTGTATGCAATTGTATTAATCTTAATAGCAATGACGAACTGTTACATTAATTTATTGGGATTTAGAATTAACTCGGAAAGAAGCAACATGAGGAACAATAAACGCAATAAAAGAATCTTGTTGTAAGAGTTTGGCTTGTGACTAATTGCACATGGCAAAAATAAGTGTTTCACTGGCAGAAAGAAGTATTAATTTAGAGATTTCGACCCGTTGAATTCATCACGGATAACGAGTTCTCATCCAATCGTATTTTATGGACGAGGCTCAGAAGGCGATTTCTCGACACGCCATTTAGTTAAAGTGTCATCCCAAATAAATTAATCCGGCGCGGGTATTTCGGTCTGGTTGTCGTTTTCGAAGGCATTGGGCATTGGACAGGTAAACCAAGCGTGCGTGTGCGCCACGTCTAATGAGGCAAGCCATTCCCAATCTCCGACGTGTAGACGTCGAACAAGTCCGCGGCAAGATCATCACATTTCACAATTTACTCAAATCACGCAATGACGATGAGCGATTTTTCTGCACGCTCTGGTAGCAATAGCAATAATTCAATCGCGAGTCTTGAATGAACGAATTCCAGCCGATTCGTCTGCAAATGGGAATATTAATGTCTGCATGCCGTTGCCGCCACCGCGATCCATCGGTTTATAAATACAACCACGCTGAAGATACGTTAGTCAATAAAACTATAGCTTCATTTGCACATCGAATTCAGTCACACGCACGCTTGCCGTACATCGCTGGCTGGCAGCGTGCACGCACATAATGCGCAATAATCGTGCGTAATTAGCGGCGATGTGCGCTGGAACTTTGCGGAATTGATGGTTTATTCCATGACTGATCACATGGTGCTGGCAGGGGGTGCGTGCGACGCATGGGACGCGCGTCACATCGCAATTTGGTACCACGTGCGCGCGTGCTGGAAATGCGTAGCTCTACCACATGTGCAATCCAGCAGGCAAGGTAGACGCTTGCTTACCTGCCAGTGCACACTTGTACACAAATAGGCGTCCACGGCATCCACATTAGACTGGCGGAGCGCCCAGAGCTAATGGCTCTTTCTTTTTCGTCGTAGACTCGAGGACTCACTTGAGACCTGAGATTGGAGACTGGCGAGCAAGTTACACTTGCAGAGCCACACGTGCCTTTCATGCGTGTCAACTAGTAGTGTTTTAGACTTTAATACGAAGAAGAATGAAAACTTGCTGCAATTCACCATCTTCTTTTCGTCTTTGCATTTAGAGGAAATCATTGGTTTTTAGTACATTCTCATTCGCAGAAGTCTTTGATTTTTGAGCGTTGGAAACGGGTTGTGAACTTCATTGTACTGAGTGCACACTTGGGCAGGAAGATAGATAGGCATCGTACTTTAAACGGCTAAACATCTCAGCGTGTTGGAGCCGCACCCTTAAACCAAGAACCACTCTGGAAAGTCATTGATTTCGTTTTCTCTTCTAGCGGCAGCAGCAGCTTGATACCTGCATGCGAGTAAGAGAATGAAGGTATTAAATATTCTTCTGAAGCTAGATAGATACTTTAAGTATTGTTAATAGATACTAAAACTCTTAAGATTTACATATTAAAATCAACAACACTCAATGAGTTGAAAATATGAGCTCATTTTTCTCTCTTCCTTTGCGTTTAAACGATTACTTTTGTAAACTTCAGAGTAATAATTAGGTACTTTCCTTCAAATTTTGTTCTTTTAAGTAAGAATATATGTCGTCTAAAATAAATCTAGTTGGTTTTGACTTCTTAAGATGGGAATGAATTGAAATAGTAGTAGATTTTGTATGAATTTATCGGTTGTTTATTTGGTTTTTTTAGAGAGTAAATTACAGGAAACCCTATAAAAATCCAACCTCCAGGCATATTTTGCGGTTTGCACAGTCACAATTGAGTCAGGCATCATATGGTTCGAAGTCATTGATCATCTGATTGTGTGTAAGCATCAGCGTCTGCCATTCGCTTCAGTTAATTAAAAACGCCATATTATTGTTTCTATTCTCTAGTAAATATATTTAGAATTCACCTACAGCACGCTGGAGGTTATTTCCTCACAATGTATTTTGGTCCACTGGTCGTAAAAATAGCTGGCGTCTTTGTATTTTTAGTTCTACCTGGTTCCTAGGAAAGAAATTAAAACATTGTCAAGAATAATTAATCAATCTCCGGAATTTGCTCGCGCAAAAGACTTTCTCAGCAATATGCAAGACCAACTGCCACATGCATAAGTTAAAGCAAATGTGTCAGATTAATATGCATAATCCAGAAAATATCGCGTCGCAATAATGTGCACGCACATTAAGAAGAGCTCTTTAGCGGCCGCGTTTTTTCCTCTTTTCATCGAGGCATTAAGGAGATTTTATTATAGAACAGCGACGCACGCGAACACGCCATACACCGCGACATGCTAAACGATGCTGGCGAACATTTAAAAATGCATTAATTGACCATTTCTATGTTTATATTCATAGAAATGCACGCAACGAGATGTATCAATAGGGCGCCCCGTGCGATGATGGTCCATTGAGCAGTGGATGCCTCGACTAACGCCACTCATCCTGAGCAAATTGCGCCTTAATTGTTTGTTTCGGCCGTAACACTCGGTAGGCTGATTAGCATTTAGTCGAGCAGCGAGAAGCGTGCAGGGAGTGAATGGAGCGCAACGCAAGCGACTGGGGAATTGAACACCATTTGCACTTCGTTGTAGGTCGGTTACATCAATGTTAGCTACCGTCTTCTGGTAGCGCCGGCCGGCGAAGAGGAAAACTCTCGCTCGCGGTACACGCGGATCCGTAGGCGTGCGGCACGCGTGATTCGGCACATCTTTCATCTGCCAGCAATCATACAATACCTTGCAGTCCCTCCGCCGACTGATACTGCTCAATCGTTTGCGTTAATCTCGTTATTAACCACGCATCGTATCGATCAATCACCACTTGATTTATGCGAGCTGGAATCAGATTCGGGTGCTACTCGCTTATGAGATGTTCGCGCACGGCTACCTATTGTCTAACCATTTGTGGGCTCGTGTGTAAATATCTGTTGCGGTCGAACTATCGCTTCTGGTCAAGATCAGACAAATGCTATCATATTTGTTGATGCAACTTCAGATCAATCATTCACTCGCGGAATCAAACAAGAAGATGGTACCATCTAATAAAAATTTAAGAAAAATATTGCATAAATAAAAATAAAAATATCTATGTTTAATTATGTTTATTACATTTTTAATGGCTGTTCAAGATTTCATAAAAGTACGAAAAATGTTCTAATCTAGAATATTCTAGTATTTAAATTCACTAAATTCACATTTATTCATGAATACCACCGAGTTTAAGAAAAAAAGCAAACATCTTTAAATCTAATTTTACTCATGAAATAATGTCTGTCTCTATTAAATTGATATTTTATTTGTTATTGTCTTTAACCCAGCGTAAAGGCCAACATTTGAGGTGATAGGCTTTAGGTACCTTTGAAAAACATTTTCTTATTCTTAAACTCAATCATAATTTACAATAATATAAAATACCACTTTCCCCATAATAAATTACTCCGTTTGCTTGGATCTTGTAAGAAAGCTTACGTTCGTTGCATGTCGACGTTTTTCGTTGCACGCATGCTGCACTTGTGGACTGCTATTGGTCAAAACGTTCCCTCAAAGAACAACACCTTTGAATACCTTAATGCAACTAAAATACAAATCTTGTGTCTACGTGAATGACCGACAACAGTGGAATCATTTTATCATCATGTTGAAGATCCAGTTCATCAATTATCCTCGCAGCGTCCTCGGCGGTCATAACAAGTATCCAAGCACTGGAGGTTTCTAACACTATCCAAATAAATCTTAATCCGTGAAAATGGCTTCTATATTTGTTGGGTTGTCTTTTGGCTGGAGGCCTCTGGCCTACGTTAGAAGCTCCATTATTTATGTGTTTGTTTTGTAATAGATCTTTGAATTTGGTTCCAGCAAGAACAATAAAGAAGGCAGCCTAATCCGCGTTTAGTCAAGCATTTTTCAAACTCAATCAGTTGACAAGTAGCCTGGTAGAAACACATTGCGTATAATAGATGGTCTTTATTTTAATGATATCCATAATATAAAATTACTTTTACCGTTAATGACGCCGCGTGGATAAGGCGACTCACTGGCTTGAGTCCTTGTTGATGTCTTTCGGCTTCTAATGCTCGGCTGGTTTTAATTCACAAACGCATCGAGATAAACACGTTTAAATTATACATTACGAAAACAACTACTAGTTAAATGCGACTAAGCTATCATTTTTGAGAATTAATTTTCACCGCGCCATATGGCGAGAAAACAAGCACAATTTGCGGGGTAAATTGATTGTCGACTCATTTAGCATTAGTGCTGACATAGTACAATCGAAAAACGCATCTGCACATGTAATTTTCTCTCAGTTTACGCAATATTACACTTTTGTTTAGATGCATTATACCATTGTGTGTGCACTCGATCACACCTTGATTCTTACCCGTATGGCGCGCAGCTAGAAGTCCGAAGGTATATATATTGAAACTTAACAACAATGCATTTCCGGTGGAGATCGCACGTGTCACGTTTTGTTTATAAGCCACAGTGTGGAAGATGGGCATATCGGAACTTAACGAGATACAAGCGATCATGTGGGCTTGGGTGCTCGTTGCGTGGGTCCCTCGATGAGGACCTGTTGCTGTGCCATCGCGCACGGGCCACGACATGGTACAATCCCAGCGCCCATAGCGCTGGGAGCTCGTGTTGAGCAGGAGGCAATAGAGGACGGTCTCCAGCAGGGACTGATTCATTATGGTTAATTTGTTGAGGATAAGATTGCGTACGCGGATCTCTTTGACTCCAAGAAGAGCACACGTTAATGTATTCAATCGCAACCAGTAGTTTTATATCATTATCATATAATATTCCCGTTTTGGGCGAACATTAATTTATGTCCGAAAAGTGCCTTTATTTTGAGCTGGAATGCCGTATGACAGTTCTATGCGCGTGTAACAAAGCCTATTGGCCTAGGCGCAGGTAGGAAATGTGTTGCTCCAACAAATGCTGCCAGCAGAGAAATTGTAAAGCGAGGATATAAATGTCGTATTAGATTTCTTATACAAATATGAACATATAAAATTAGTTGTTTACGCGATGTACTGCTGTCATTTTAGTCTGGTGTCCTAAAAAGGTGGGGACTGTCTTTTGTTCAGCTTTAGCACGCTATACCTGTTTCTGACATGAATGAAATCGAAAAGTTGATTTATTTCCACTTCTTGAGAAGAACGGCAAGCCGAAGAATTGAGAGATAAATAATTGCATTGTTTTGCAGATGCGCCACCACCACCATCATCAACAACAATTACCACGCAACTTCTTCGTATTGTTTGATTTCTACGAAATTTGTTTTCCTTTTTATTTTCCTACGTGCTGTCGATGTCGAACACGTCCCAGCAACATGTTGACGAGCATGTTCATACATTCACCTCGCACGCACCGCTGCGTGAGCTCTTGTTTTGGGAGGACACCGCTAAAACAATGGGGTTTGTTCCGAGCGGCGCCGCTGGAGCGTAATGGTGTGCCCTTATTGTTGTCGCCTTGCGTCGCGGCGTGAGTGTGATACAACCCTCTTATTGTCTGACAATGTGCATCAGCATCACGACTGCATCTTTGCTTTTCTTTCGTGGCCGGGCATGATGCGTCGGCGCGGGTGTGTACGAATGGCGCGCCGCACGATGCAACACTTATTTTATTCGTAATGATGCCATGGGAAAATCGGGCGCTTTTAATATAATTACGGGTTATTATGATATCGTAAATACACAAACACGATGCGACGATACGCAATCTCATCGCAACGTATGAGCCTCATCGATTCTCGCAACGAAAATTAAAACTTGCTTTCGTAAATATAGCTTGACAGCGCAGGGGATATAATAAAAATATAAAGATCTCGGATGCATATCTTTATTTTATACCACTCTTTGGCACAATGTGCTGGTCAGGCATATGGACCACCATGAAAGAAGGGAACATGTAAGTGCCTTATGAATTGATAAGTGAACTAAAATTAAGCTTAAATCATAGTATAATTTAATTACAAGATATTTTAACAATATTTCGGTAGCCACTGTGGTCTAAAAAACATTTACTTCCCAGGTGCGGTAGGCCATCCTTCTTTAACTCTTAATTAACGTAGTTATATTGTGTGGGACACTTAAAAGGCAATAACTTGTTTAATTTAAATTTAAACAAATTATTTATTGTTTTTTTTTATTGGAATTTGTAAAAGTTTCAACGGAACAGAAAAGAAAGCCAATGAATGTCTATTATGTTGCCTATCTTCTTACTCACCCTCAACTTAATAAATAAAATCTTTATTAATGTACAACAAGAATTTATGTTTTGTAACAATATTGTAATATTTGTTCGTTTAGTCTAAATTTAAATTCTAATTGATGTACATTGGGTTGCTTACTTTTACCTTTTTTTTGTTTTTTGTTAAACTTGTTCAATCAATACCATCAACATTTTTATAAGAAATACTTATTTGTAATGTAAAAAGCAAATAAGAACTTTAGCAAAATAAGCTCTTCTAATCCAATTTGGTCAATTTCAATTACCTCATAATGATCATCTTCATGTTAGCATAAAATAAAATACCGAGCACTTACTTAAAACTTGTAAATTAAATTCTCCTTATTAGAATAGTAATCCTCTACATGAAATATCTATGGATCTATTGTCCAAAGGTTAATTAAATATAACTTGATGTAACGCTGACATTTGTACGCCATCATCACGCAGATTGCCAGTCGCAATAAATCATCGTGGATTATGATGTATATGGTCCTGGGCATAATAAAGAATCGCTAAGAACAAAAGGTAGTCCTCAGTGGCTCCTCCAGTAGCCGAATGGCGTTAAACGCTTGCGTGGGCATAATGTACCTTCATCCGCTTTTCAAAAACACCCTTCGCACCATCGCCAAACAATAATTTACGAGTTGTTGACTTGCCTAAGTCAAGCTCATCACTTAATTGCTACAAGTCTATAAAAATGCTTCCATCTAAAAAAAGAAGAAAATCATACACAGATACTTTATGCTTATGACTATCCTTACTAAACCATATAAATGGTAAGTTACATCGTCAGATGTTATTATTAGTAGTAACCACAGTTTATTCGTTAATATATTTAACTCTCTTGCGCTAAATATGGTTATGCGCAATTATTGTCCTGGGCGCCAGTGAACATGAATTACAACACACTGCACATTGCACAAATTTGCATGATATTTCCTGTGTTTAAAGTTTAACCATGGGATATTTTATTGCATGCCTACGGTAAAGTTTAATTTTATTAAATCTCCAATGCGTACATCTAAATCTTAATGGATGAATCAGTGATTTCCAAAGTGTTAGGTTTGGACGAAATTAGTTTGAAGTGAGAGTTAGAGGCGTGACCTGGTTTGCCGAAGTGCTCCGGGATGACGCGAAATCTCGACTTGACGACTAAATTGCGCCTTAGAAATTATTTCATTTGTGCAAGTGGCAGTCAGACAGGAAACAACACTCATATTTAGTAATTAAGTCGCGCGTACAAGGCATATAAGAATGAATTGACACATTACAATGTTCTTATAAGAAATATTTTACACATGTACATTTCCTAGGCATTTTTATTTTCTGTGTTGAAGTCAATAATACCAACCCTAAACAAGTGTTTATTTTCAAAAATATTTTACAAAGAAATTAAACAATATTAATTCAAAGTGAATGTAAACTAGAAAAGTATTAAGGTGGTTATTATTATTATTATTACACTGTGTTGTAATGGGCCTATTAGACCGAGTTTCAGAGTAAAGTTCTACGTTTAAGATGTAGATTTATGTTATTTTAAAATAATTAGCAACAATGAATTAATAATTTTGTTATTTACGTGAAATAAGAATTACAAATTTAGGACAGAAAAAGATCAAGACTAAGCTTAGAACTTGAAATCGTAATTTATATAATGTACCTCTAATATTTACACCTTCTTTTACTGCTTTATACCCTTTAGTTTAAAAGCCACTAGTTTAGGAGATAAACAAGTCGTACTTTATTTCAACTCGCTAAACCCACAAGCATTAAATGATTGCATATGTTTTCTCTGCAGAAAAATTCTTTTCAGTCTATCTACTCACAGGTATTAACGTTAATTAACGACAAACAAGTGTTTATCTGCAATCAATTTCACTCGTATTTATTTCTTGCTTAATGACCATGAACGGAAGTAATATTGCACTCAGGCTCTTGTACATGTATACATGTATCATAATTGCCCGATAAAATGTTAAAATGTTATTAATACTCTTATTAACCAATAAATCTTGTGGTTGCACGTCGAAGCAATAAAAATGCGTTAATGCACGCACAGTGCGGAGGAAAAAAGCTGTCGTTTCAAATCAATGAAATGAAGTTGTTGCACGGGCGTGCGCGCGTTGTTGAAATGCGCGTAAAAAATTTCCAAGTGATTCTTTGATTGACAGCTGTAATTTCTTGCGCATTCAATGGGAGCACGTATCATGTCCGGCGATGATCATCAGTTTGGCGTGACGTGCCGTGACTGATTCACATCTTGAACAACATCTTTTTGTGATCGCCGTGTGCCAAGACCTACTGCGGTGTATGTTGTGATGGAGAGATAAATATCATACTTGTATGAATGAACATAATGCGCTATTATGATTTTCATTTTTAGGGCAAATATAGAAAGAGATCGTGCAATCCATAGAAATTATTTAATATGAACGAGAGAAAGATTAAGGCAAGCATATTTATACATTGTTTTCTAAAATTAATTTTTTTTTGAAAAATAAATTTAACATTTTGATTGATGTATATAGATTTGCCTACCCAATTATTTTCTCTAAAAACAAGATTTTCATTTAAATTTAAATATGCTTTAATTTCATTTCTAATGTTTATCTAAAATTTTCTACAATTTAAATTAAATATACTAAAAGGAAAAACAATTAAACAAACAAATGAACACATCCTGGCGGTTTGACAGCATCACTGCTGTCACTTTAGGTCGGCTCCCAAGTCGGAAACATTCGTAGTAGTTGCATAGAGTTGGCAACAGTTGCAACAGTAGCAACAATTATCTACAATTAGTTTGCAAGCAATAACGTTATTGGAAACTTTCGTTTTTATAAACCTTCTGAAAATTAGAAAGCACATGATAAACTAGCTGTCAAGTTGGTATGTCTAGTTGTTTTTGAATTTATAGGCAACAAAGTTTGGACTTATCATTTTATATAGAAAGATGTTCGAATTATTCTTATTATTCTAAGCCATCTATATAATTTATGATGTGCCACATGCAAAAACAAAGTTTGAAAACTAGCACGTTGCAAGTTGCACATCATTTTATGCCTTGTTGCAAAGAGTTCCTCATCGCCTGCTTGTGTCCGCTTGACGACACATTTAATTACACCGCATCGCAAGAAAAGAGAGCTCTTGCTGCACTCACTTATATGGTCAACTTATCTCGATGCAATCAAGTGGCGTTTTGAATATGCAGGCATGCGTGCTTAAATGCGGCGAGCCGGAGAAGTGTGAAGATTATAAAATAAATATTTCAACATTCGTCGTGCGCACATTATTTAAAATAGAAATTTCCCGTTTTGCCCGTGCCTGCTGGGTGTGCAGTGTGAAAAACTCGCTCCATCGGCCAGCGCTGAAGTGACATTAAGAGCTAGCAACGAGAAAAAATGAAATTAACAAAAACAAGTGTAATAAATGTACGCCATATATGGCGGCAAGGCGACACATGCATATAGCTGTAGAAATGTACCATGTTGAAAGCTAGAACTGGTCGTAGAGATAAAGCCGTGCTAATCTAGACGCACACGCGCACTAATATTAGGCAGTAATTAATTAATTCTCGCTGCAGGACAGCGCGCCGTGCGTCTCGTATTCAAATCATGCGCGTCGGGCGCGCATTCACATCTTCGACCATCTGCTGCTTGATTTCGACTGCTTTGGAATTTATTTGATCCGCGACGAACAATTACTACCGACAAGTGCGGTTCGCCGCTTGAACAGAAATGCATTCCTGAGTTATTTAATAGCGCGTGTATGCTTCTCGTGCTTCTTTTTCGGGAGCATGCGCGTTTGTTACGCTTTAACGGAGGCACTGATTACATCAAATCAGTCCCTCGTGGAGATGCGCCACGTTGATAAATATCGGAGATAACTGATCAGCCTCACTCTTCAAGCCACACAATATTTCGCAGCCGCGTTAGTGCGCGTCCGACCTTTTTGGTACTTAATTAAGGCAATTAAGCACCTCATATACCCTTTCGATAAATATCGTCGATGGCGATAAGGTGTGCAGGTCGTGCGTGAATCGTCGACGCGCGATTGTGTCACCAAACACGGAGATAACTTTGGTGTAATTAGAGCGTTGTCGAGGTGTCACTCGCTGCTAGGAAGCGGGTAAATTATTAATCATTAAATGGTTACAGCGTGCAACAACGAATGATAATTAAATGATAAATTGTTCTTAATTATTTACAACGCAGTCGCGCGTAATTGATGACTGCTATAAGCGTGTTGATACATTGATAGCCTGCATTTAACTTAAAAGATATCAAGCAGTGGAATAAAAAGCTGCGTGCAAAAACACTGCGGCGATCCTACATGAACACATGTTGGCTGCGAATTGTTGGCTGGCCGCTGGGGAAAATGGAAAAAGGCACTCGCACCGCTCGCGGTGACAGGGTTGTGATTAGACGAAGGAACGGCCGGCTAATGGCAAAACTGACATCGTTCACTTTTTGCTTTTTTCCCAGCTCGGCCGGCGTTGTCTTTGCCATAGCATTACGACGACGCGCCGACGGTCCCAGCACCTGGATGAAAAAATATTAATTGCGGCCCAGCCGAAACGGTCTTGCATTTATAATAAACATTCCACGCTACGCGCACGCGGGTGAGTGTATGTGGCGCGCGCGCGCTTTTTTCTTTTCCTGCCCGTGCAATGGGCCTGCATGCGCATCATGTGTCCAGGATTTATTGTGAGGATTTTAATTTATTCACCGCGCCCCGGGGCCAAATCGACTAGCTATATCCTTCTCGTTTGCGCGCCGACACCGCGCGCGTTTATTACTAAGCGCCCGTGCGATCATCATATTCGTCTGCGATCTTCCAGCGCCGATGGAATTCTGGCCAAAGTTTACTGCACGCTGATATTACGGCTACAAATAAGGATATTTCAAGATTATGTCTAACATCCGTAACTACGACCGAATCGCACTTTTGTTGTGAGCAGTTGTGCTGATGCTTATCGTGGAGGAGCTGTGCTTAGTAAATCTACGTGTAGTACTTTTGAATTTGTGCTTAAAATGTAAATAAGCTAAGCGCAGATAAGATATGATTGCTTCCTTATAGGAATCGGGTAATACGTGTATGTTTTTAATTGAAGATTGTTTACTTCCTAGCGGATGACGGATTACAATGCTAAGCGATATAGGCAACCAATTGAGCATATGCAAGGCAAAATGTGAATTTGGTTTAGTATTACCAAGTTTGATGCATTCGCCTGGTTTCGGTTTAATGTAGAGCGGATGTTCGGTGAAAATTATCAACATGGAGACGGATTACCGACATTTGTGGTGCACGAAAAAAGCGCATAGTAGTCGGGCCATCACTTTCCAGAGCTTCCTACACACTTCTAAAATATACCTTTACAGATTTGAGTTGACCTACCCCCACCTCATATTTGTTGATTTTTATTTCGATGGCGGATGCTTTTGTTGAGCCATGAATGAAGACATATACCAAATTTACATATTTGCCGGGTAAACGTGTTCTAAAATTAATTTCACTATTCCCCAAGGTTCAAGTGAAGAAGTTGACTTTTCAATTATAATCACGTCAGAAAATCTATAAATCTCAAGCACAGTGTATAAAGCATTATCATACTCAACTAGCACCTATAATAATCGGCATGTCATGCATTTGGAAGCAAGCGAATCAATAAATCCGCTAAGACCATCGGAATGCCATATAAAACCAAATTGGTATAACTCCAATCACATAATTTATTACCATGCACATAATATATTTTATTATGTGTTACCATTACCATGATGGTGGTACGGCCAATCTCATTGCAAACCATTTACCCGAACTTCCTAACCTTAGCCATCCACCAGCTCCACTCCCTAGACCGAAGAGACTAAGCAATTATTTCTATTGCTGGCACGAATAATAATTAAAACGAATGCTTCAATTGACTTGTTGTACACCGGCGCCTTGAATGGAGCGCAACAAGTGAATAAACGTACACCATGACGACCTATGCCCAGCATTGTAACCAGTAGCCATGGGGTCACGAATTAATGTTAACTGCCGCGGAATGTTACGTGCGCGATGAAGCCTAGACAACGCTGCGGATGATTCAAGCGGAGGATATGCACGTTTTGTGCGAGACTGGCGGCGGCGGCAGGGCAGGCCGGCGTCTTGGGACCAGACTGGCGCTGGCTGCTTCCTAATTTCGTTATCAGGCTAATTGTCAAAACAAATGCGTCGTGCGGCGACAGAGGAATGAAGTGATGTTGAGCAGATAGGAAACGGCAATTATTTCGGTGTTCTTTTCAATTGTAATATTTATAACAGATGTAGCTACTGAAGATTGGTAAATACAATTAAACCATGTTTGTTTTTTAATGAAACACAATAATTTGAAGTTTTCAAACTATTGAGCTGAGTTTGGAGCTTTTGATAAATAATAGAATCAATATAATGCAATAATTAAATTTCACATCTTTACTAAATAAAATTAATTAGGTCAGAATCATCTAATTGATTTATTCAACGTTGATAAATCCAGTATGAAAAAAAAACCATTAAAACTGAACGTAATGTCTCTCACTCGTATGCAAACATAAAAATAAAATACAATCCTATTTTATAATATTAAGCTAGCAGATTAAATCGAATCCACTATAAATATAGAGTAATAAGAATATAAAGCTGGCGTACTTTAGGACCCATGTCCCAATAGATAAGCTTAATGCTGGCAAAGCTCAAAGCGAAGAAACAAGACGCACACGCAGCTTGACAAGTTTCGATAAAGACATTGCGGCGTTCCTCACCTTGTAGCCCCGTGTTGCATCGCTCTTCTTATTGCCTGTGCCCAACGTGCGTACATTTCTTATAACAAAACCGACTTTTTAACATCACCCAACTTGAACCGTGACAGCTCGAGAGCATGCTGATAGTTTGTCTACTCGTTGTATAAATATCCCGGCGCGTATTCCATTCAGCGCGCAACAAGAGAATAAAAATACATAACGCTCTATACCAAACATCCGCAGGACCAAATCGAATATGTCACTCGATTCTTATTTTATTTGTAAGGACAGTGCGCGCCTTTCTTCGGGAGACTTGGCGTCTTGTTTAGGAGCAATCACACCGACTGCGGCCCAACACGGCGAATGACACATCCGACGATAAGATACAGGCGAATTATATTGGAGCACCGGCGAGGAATGTCCCGGAGCAGACTAGTGCTGGACGATGGAGCGCCGTGCGTTACATGCGCACCCAATATCGTTGGGCGTAAATCATCAAGCGGGTTAAATGCACCTTTTATGGGCATACGGCGAATGTGGAAAGCACATATGTGCAACGATGTGTGTGCTAGACTTTGGTGAAATGTAATCTCGATGCTATATTCGCAGTTGACGGCTATTAATTATTTTTCATTTGCTTAGCATAGGAACAAAAACATGCATAATACAAAATAAATCCAACCAGATCAACATCAAAATTGAGTTCAAAGTAAGCTCATCTTCTAAAGAATGGCCATTATTTGGAAATTGAAAAATTGAAGAATATCCTACAATGCTACAAAGGCATGATATTTTGTAATTTTTTGATAAACTCACCGAACTAACTTTGAAAAATTTGGCTAGAATCCACTAGATGTTAGCACTTTAAAAAATACATTTTTAGAATTTTGTAAAGCCAAGTCCAATTTTGAGTATATTGTTACTAGATAGGCAAAAATATAAAATTTAAAAAAAATACAACTAAGAATATCATTCATTTACATATATTTTTTCGCGTAGGAAAATTTGATAAATTAGGTAACCTAGGATCTAATAGATGACAGCACTTTGCTAGAAATTATTTTTATCGCAAACAAAAGGCAATCATAATTAATAATACATTTCAAGGCTGGTAAATCTAAAATGCCAATTGTCTTGTTATTCGAAACAACTAAATATTTAATACATACTTTTTAAACTTATATCAATTAAAGCAATATATTGATATGTAGTAAAACTACATACTAACTACATACTGATATTTTATATTTTTGTTGATTTTTGTTGATTTTGCGTTTACACTTTAACCATAAAAATTGTAAAAGTCGCTAATTGTATTACAAATTAAAGTTTCCTTCACTTAATTAGTTATTAACAAACCACATTCTTTGTTAAATTACATCAAACATAATAACACTCTGAACCTACAAAGCTTTCTCTTCTCAAATCAATCAATCATCATGGTTTTCTCATTTTCACGGTGGTAACGTTCCAATAAGTTATCCAAATCGACAGTAACGAGTACTCACTCAGAAATCGCATGTAATTACATGTTATTACGACCAGCCCTAGATATTTGCGAACATAATTAACATACAAGAGGCACACAACGCTTTTTATTTCCACTCCACTCGGCGAAGCGCTCTAATGTCTCGGCTTTATGCGCCTGTGTCTGTCCAGTATACACATGCACTCACTTATATCGGCTAATTTCTTTCCTTAGTTTATGCTTCCTATCTGCATTAGGGAGTTGCAACTCCGAAGGCAACGTTCAGCGCCGAGTGCCTCGAGTCAGGAACGTCCGAAGAAATAATCATCGGCCGAACCGGGCGCATTAAGTATCATGCGGAGTTTATTTTCATGCAAATGGACAATCTAACTGCTCCAGCAAATGCAAGCAACTGTTAGAGCTAGAGAATGCAGTCTATTGGCAATAGTAACAAATACCTAATGTTTGATCGTTTTTACGACACTCTGTTGTATTTATTTAAATAATTATCAATTAATGATTTCCTTATATTATTATTGTGGAATGGATTACTGCAGAATTAAGCTATTAAAAATAGTCTTCTTTCTCCATTTGGTTACGGTATTTTAAGGATTTTACAACTAGCAATTGGCCGAAGTAAATTAAAGAAGGACAAGCTAGAACTTTACGTTTGTAGTATAGTTTTAATTTAAAATTTATTACAATTCTCTATAAATTTATAGTGTTTGAACGTTTTAACAAGACTCTGTTGTATTTAATTAAATAATTGTCAATAAGTGATTTCCATATACTATTATTGCAGAATTAATGTAAATCCTGAGTTGACAAAAATAGTTTTATTGGTGTTGTATCAAGCTTACTTTTCGCTTCTTTTCATCATAGGTTTTGTAACTAACTAAACATTGTATAGTTTTGATTTGAAATTAACACTTTGCAGTCGACAACTTTTCGGCTTAGTGTCTAATTTGACTAATTTTGATTTGTTAAATCTAAAACTTTTCCTAACACTATTGAATTCTGCAATTCTGCAATAGTGTAGTGCCGGAGAGGGTTAATTCTGGGAGTTAATAATTATTTTTTTTTATAAATGAATGGCGTTTGGTAGCTTCAGCAATATTTTGCTGTATTTATTAAAATAATTATAATTATTAATTAGCGATTTCCATATATTATAAATTGTTGATTTCTTCCTTATCGCCATAAGCAGCGTGTTCACTGTGAGGTGCCAATTAGAAACGAAGATTATGATAAACGGCCGATTGGATTATTATTATTGCGCCTCAAGGGCTTAATGCATAGATGCACAGCACGCAGATAATTTACGTTCCCTAAAAGCAGTGTGATTTTAAGCACAAACATTTACGATGCGCTCTCCACTGGCATAAAATACACACTCGGCTTTTATTCGCAAATTAACGCAAATACCAAACTAGTTAAAAATCAATCAACGATAACCAATGAGAGAATGATTATCGAATGCCGGCTGACACGTGAGCAATTTACACATAATTCCGGTTCTCAATTAAATTCAACTAAACGCGTGATTTCATTACTCGCACATCCATCCATTCGCAAATCGTCTTGAATAAAGACAATAAAAGCAGCACGCCAACATGCAAACGGCTTACTTTGCATCGCATGTCTCCGAAGGAATAAAAACAGGCGTAACAACCTGAAAATCCCCAACTCATGATTGCTTATTTTAATGCGCGTTCTATTTATATTAATAAAATCCGATATTCATGCACGCTTGTGTTTACATACGCCTGGTCCCTGGATTTATCGAGATTTTATTCATCCGCGATTTTATTGGCGTCGCGATCGTATGTCATGCGAGAAGTGACACTTGCCATGTGTAAAATAACAAAAATGTCGCAAACAGCTTGCTTGCTTCAACTAATGTGAATTTTATTCCCAACATCCCGGACACGGCCAACTAAACACTTGTGTCTTTACGCACGAGGAATGCGATCCAGACGCATCTTTTGCTCTGATGTCGGACTTTTGACAGGCGGCCTGTGGCGATTTGGCGACGCCGACACTTAAAGCGTGCCAGTAATTTATTTAATGGGAACAATTCTCTAGTTTATAATGTGTGGACTTGGGATATTATTAGCTGTTGTTGTATAATTTTCTTAACAACGAGATAAATCTTAACAAATTATTTATATTACAGATGAAGGCACATCTTAGTTTAATTCTGGTGTCAAGAAGTGGTACTGTTTGATGCAAAACATTGAATCTATGGCAAATAAAAGACCAATTTTTATTGAGACAAGTGAGTTCTAACAGATTATTCCGATTGCAGTTGACAACTTAATTTAGCTTGCAATAGTGCTGGCAAATGGTATTAGACTAACCTAAGGTCTAAAGCCTTAGACTTTGTGCAAAGCAGAAAAAAAATTGCTCGAAATTAACTTGCCTAGAAAAGAATTAATCGAAAATGTTATCAGTCATTTGTTTATTTAATCTGGTCGTATTCGGTCAACTGAAAAACATAGTAAATACAATACTGACCAAAAACTCAATTATTTCTTCTACAAAAAATCTATAAAATTGTAAAATTTTGTGCTCATAATTTGAAGCAATTTTTATTCTATCAGATCTGCATCAACAATATTAATCGCCAATTTACAGTCAAGATATAAGTTTGAGATGGTTATTTAATAATTGTATGCTTTTTTATAAGGAATAAAAATGTTAATTTGAGTATGAAGGACCTGAGCATCTGCTTACAAGTTGAAAATAAAATCGGGGATAATTGAAAAAATTCTACGCTCTGTCTTGATTAGTTTTATTCCTCCCAACAACTATAAAATAACCCTCAGGCATTCCTCACATCTTCGTCGCCAGTACAAGAAGCAACCAGCAAGCCAGTTTATTATCATACAAGCAAGCCACCAGCGTGCGCAAGCACATCAATATTGCCAATGCGACGATCTTGTGCCGCATATTTGCTTAAACGGTTCCAACAAACACACGTGTCCTTTATCCCAGCGCATCCACAATCCTGTCCAGCCTGGCACGCTCAGTATGCCCGTTGGCAGCTCGAACGTGCCATCAAAAGGCGTAATATGGTAGCTTTCACATAATTCCACGATAAGCAACGTCTCTCGGTTATCTCGCGCGCGCGCGCTGTGCAAAATAATCGAATACGTAAACATGCCAAGTTCAAGCAAATGAAAAGTCGTCCCTCGATAATAAAGTTTACAACGTGCACTTTCCGCATTTTAACTTTTAACCTGCACCTCGGTCATTAGCGTGTGTTTGAGCATTGCCTGCACTTGCTGAATAATGGCGTAGACCTGAAATTGATGGCTTTAAAACGCCTACTATTGTCTTACCATCGCCGTTGATTGTCTTCGAGTCTCGTAGATCGATAAATAATTGCTATATCACTATCGCGCTTCGTATCTTCCTGGATTTATCTGTGCGCCACGAACAAATGGACTTTGTACTTTGTTTGCAATATTATTACCACCGTTTTACCACCATCTTTTTATCACGCGCTGCTTTTTTGTACAATCGATTGATTTATCGATGCGAAATCGTTGCAGGTTTTTTTCCATGCCACCCGATTTGGAACACAATTGGAAATTCCCATTGGTCGTAAATTACTTACCAATTTTACTACTCTAAAAAATGTATATTCAATTACCGAAAGTTAAGTCATAAAGTTAGTTGAGTTACGGGACACATCTTCATGGTGGTCAAGGCAACAATAAACTGTTTGCCCTGCTGCCACCCGGGGAACAAATGCGAGGCAATGCTCTTTGTGCACGTCGTGCTCTCGCCCAGTGACATAAAGCAGCAACCATCATTCATCAGATAAGAAGCGCAGCCGTTTTGTTCTCGCGACTACTTACTACACTTACGTGCACATTGTGTGTCGGGCGTTAAGCTACGAATATGTGCAGGGTGCAGCATGTCGCAGAGGAAAATAAAATACGCACTGTAAAACAGTCAGGCGTTGTGGCACAGGACGAGAAATGCACATGTCAAGATCGATAGCGGTGGAAAATATGTTCGGTGGCACGTTTTCTGCCAGGACAATTTGTGTCGCTTGCCACCTTTTGCTGTTTCCTGTTGGAGATCCAGATACAGAACTTCAGCTGCTTCTTGATCAAAAAAATGAGATTTTGTTAGAAATGGGAATAAAAGTGGTACTCGTCAAAGTTGCATTTTTTTAGAAAACATAAAGGCAGGAGTTCCCGAAGGTCCAGAATGAAATAATTCTGTATAGAAGTAGTTACTTTACTATGAGGAAGCCAGTTCCTCTGAACTTTTTGACTGTCAAAGACTTCTATGAGCCAGCAGATGAACCCAGCAGAATTTCTTATTCTTTCAAAACCATCTATGCATTAGTTGAAGTACCCACATATCCACGTTTTAGCAGAATCTATCAACTATCAAAGATGATTCGCTTGTGACCTCGAGAAGATACTTCTGCTCTTGGTGTCTATTTAATGGCACCATGCGCGGATTTTCACTAAATACGCTTGTGATTAGCCAATCATTCTAAATCCGCACGGATCTGCGCCGGTCGGTTTCTCCGAAATATCTCCTCTACAACTGATATTTGAATAAAAATCGAAATGAACAACAATGCCCTATAATAATCCACCTCATGGTTATTAAGCACATGAATATATTCCTATTTATCACTTTGCTTGCTTTGTCTTATGTAAAGTCCGAATGAATAATAATTATGGTAACGAATCCGCCTTCGAGCAAAGCCGATCCGCCCCATCGCACGTGGCAATCTGTCAAACTTAAGAAACACTCGTCGGTCCACAATATCGCACTTTGTCTGGCTGTCTTGCTTTATGATTTTGATCAATTCCAATGCATAGATTTTATTATTTTCATTTTACATTTTGTTAGAATTCTTGTTTACACACACGGTCAATGCATATAACACTTGAAGATTTCTGAATAGCATCTTGAGTACAAATACAATAACATTTGTTCTTGTTTGGAATGGACCTGCCTGAAGGTTGCTTTTATACTGGCGGCTCCAGAAACCTGTTTATAACAATATAAAACAGTTCTCATTCAAATAATAATCGTTTAGGTTTGCATATATGTAGATATGTACATAAGTAGATATATTAGATATTATCAGGATATGTGTAAATTGCAATTTATTGTGTTAACATTCAGTCCAATATATATTTTTTTATCGAAACCGGAGAACACACCTTAAAATACACAATAATTGAATGACTGAGTCAGTTTAATGCCCGACTAACCGACGCGTGCCAAAGCCGCTTTTGTAATTTATACAGCTGCACGAATCAGTCGACCATCTTCAATCGTCTAACCAAATATATCTTGTATCTATTCCGTAGCTGACGTTAACGCATATGTTATGCTTGAAACTTAAACTATTCTCTGTAGTATTTAATTTATGAAATTTGCCGTAGAAAAATGTGCTATTGTTATATGCAATAGCATATTAAAAAAAACTCTTAAACAATAAAACTAAAAAGGATACGATCTGTATAAACGTGAAAATTGCGTGATCATGTGCAGTTTAAAAGATATTATTGTAAGATAGATGTTGGTAGAGTGCTATTGGTACTGACAGCACAGTTGGCATTGTGCCCAGCTTACGAAAAGTACTCCGAATATTTCCAAATTTTGAATCAAACCGAAATGACAGCATTGATATTGTTAAAGGACTTTTTTACGTTTATTTATTTTTTTTTCTAAATTAAATTTTCATTTAAGATACGGTTGCAAAATGACAAGTACCTTTAGCTCTAATAAATTTATCAATTCATATTGTATCTTGCATAAAATAGATTCCTTATTTATTCTTCTTACATTCACTTAAACCATATGATTTGTCCTTCAATTGGGAATTGATTGAATTTATCTACTTTGCAATCGGTAAACTAAATAACTTCTGAACGTATCGAATCGATATTATGATAATCATAAGGTTTACAAAACAGATCATTTGCAATATCTTACATTATTTTAAAGTTATTGCAGATATTTATTAATAAAGTGCTATTGACACAGACGGCACTGTTGCCAACGCTACGAAATTGCTCCGAATGGAACCGAATTGCATGCTCCCAGTGTTGCCAAACAGTTTGTCTACGTTCATTTGTTTTCTTTCCATATTACCGCTTGAAAACGATCCATACATCTGCTAGTACATTTATATAGATTTATTACACTTATGAAAATGTAGATTCATTTGAAAAAGCAAGTTATAAAAATTCTTGAGACATGTAGACATTTTTCTTTCAACAAGTGCGCGACTGGAGATTCAGAAACATGCGTAATATATTTAAAGAAACAAGTCGATTTTTCATAAGCGCATGCAAGATATATCAAAACCTATATATGTGTGCGTATATATATATATATATATATATATATATATTTATTATATTCTCCAAAATGTTCTTGCAGCCTGCTGAAGTTTAAATCAACCTCGGGAAAGACTGAGAAGAATGTGTGTAGTAAATTTTCTGACCAGCATCTGTTTGCTGTAAATAAAGTCGACAAATATTCGGAAAATGTGTGGACACTATTTTCCTGCGCAACGATTCTTTAATCGTGTGTTTATTCGAATGTAAACGTGTGAATATTTGATGCTCGGATAGGGATTACTTAACGCGTCTTGATTCCGCTTAAATTTTATTTGCTTAAATAAAGTTTCCTGTTTTATCGAGCGCCTGCGAGTGTCGCCCGAATACTATATTCTGGTAGCCGATAGCATTGCAGTATTTATGTAGTCGAGGGTCGTTTCGGGAATTCGGTGGTGTTGACAAGCAGTGATTTTAATCAGTTTTTATACGGACAGCCGCAGCCGCGCGGAATGAGAGATTACACACGTTGGAGGTGATTCGGTGTTCTCTATTCTTCAACGGAATGCCTGGAATACCGTTCAGACACATGCATGCCACTTACGCTGCATGAGTACATCCTCTGAAGCGTAGACGTAGACTTCAGGTGGCTGCAAGCTTGACTTGTTTCTTCTCGTTGGTCGGCTGGTGCCGCTGCTGCATGCGACGTGAAATCTTTTATTTCGTGCGTTGTAAATCAATCAATTCCAGTAACTGATAGCGCTACACCTTTTTTGCTTGAGTTATGGCCGCGTATAGTGGCTTGCTATTTACATAATGATTCGCGTTCTTTTATCGTGTAAACTTTTAATAAAAGCCAACCGGAGTCGCTTGGCGTGCAAGCGTTTATTTAATTTTGCCAAGATCCAGTTTTTTGCTGGCGTTATTTATGCCCGCGTCTGGGACAGCTCGCATTTATTGTAATCCTTAAAAACTGTAGTTTATTGACGTATGAAGACGTAATGCGACAATCCTAATGCACTACGATTGCCTTGCACGCACATCGACTATTCTACTCCTGCATCGAGTCATAGGCTATACATGAAAGGCTAATGAGTGCTCGATATAAATTGCACACGATGAACCGGAGGACGATTAGAGCATGCTGCTACTGGTGTTGTTGCTTGTAATAACCGTAATTTCCAAGACGCACATCTTATTTATTACGATAATAAAATATTTTCTCATTTTTTTATTACTACTATCGTTATTGCCGTAATGCAACTTCGAGGAGACGATCACAAATTATCTTGTAAGAGAAGAGGCATTAGAAGGAAGAATTTTAAGGTTGGTGTCTTTAGGAATATGTAAATTGTTTCTACATTGTAGTAAGTAGGAATTGCGTTGGTAAATAAATCAATTTCAATCTTGTTGATGTGCTGACCAATGGCCGACGAAAGAAGCTTGCTGCGTAGAGAAATTCAGTGAATGATTCAATGAGAATCAGTTGCCCATGATGCTGGTCCTTTTGAGGTTATGTGCAATGCCGCTGTGAGTAACTCATATGTAAATAGCGGGGTGTCTGACGAACTATGACATGATTTGACTAATGCAATCATAATGGTATAAATAAATCGCTTTTCGAGTGCCCCATGCTGTTTCAATATGGATTTCCTTAACAGGGGACTATTTAAGCTTGATTTCGGTCATTTGATAGATTTTTCGCTCAATTGAAGTCACTTCTCTATCAAGAGCACTTCCTGGTTGGCTGCTAGAACGCAAGTTGTTATATCGAATGAAATATTTCCGAATATAAGCGAATGAACAACGCAAGCTGCGTGTGATTAATGGCATTGCAATGGAATGGAAAGGTATTAATGATTTGGATGCGCATCGATTTTAAATGCTTTTCGAACGCGGTTGTTATTAGAATGTGGCAAGCGCACACCGAAGGAGATTGAAGAGTTAGCGGTCCGCGAGCACTTCGACGGTTTGTGATTTTATCGAAGCTGGTGAAGCTAATAGGAGAAACGACGCTAGGGCCTTGACTCCAGCAGGAGCCACACTCGTGCGGGATTCCTGGGGGGTCCTTGGGCACCGAACTGTGATTTGCTGCGGCCTCACATTCACGCATGTGGACGATGTACCTCGCGGCGCGTCTAGAAGGTTCCTATATGCACAGGTGTTTTGCTATAGGCTCCCGGCTCGTATTCCATTAATATGCGTATCGGCTTTTCGACCAGATCTATTATTGATAGCAGCATTATATTGGTTCCGCAAAATTCCACTCGAAGAGATTGATTTTTACAGCTGCGGTAGTCGAGAGAATCTATAAAGTAAATGAAGCCAAAAACAACTCTTTTTCAATTTGGTACTTCTTTTAAGTTTGATTATGTTTTGATTGATGGTTGATGTTTTCAGAAGGCTGGGCCTATTTAAATAGAAAATTGGTAAGTGACACATTAATCTAATTTTATAATCTCCCTATGCGGCAAACTAATAAACATTTTTGAGTCATAATTTAAGCAGAATTTCTTGGAAACTATGCTTGGACTTGTTTTGGGATTATATTTTATATTGCTTTATTTCTTAAATTACCAATAACCCAATATTATTATGTACAGTTCTAGAAAATGTCACCAGGTA
>JAODIE010026777.1:39323-63388 GCA_027575565.1 Diploeciton nevermanni
GCAAAATTTATAAATCGATTATTGTAGTCTTAATGCAAATGTTCTGAATGATACAAATGTAAAGCTTCGTATAGTAGAATAATATTGTACTTAATTTTGAGTCTTAGGTTACTGAATTATGCAAACATGTGTTAATCTTTAAAGCATTTTCTTCGTTTAAGTAGCTGCTTATCATAATAATCTAGTAGTAGAATCGTGATTTTCTCTAATTTGAATCGACTCTAATCGTTACAGAACCAGTTGATCTCACTTTATAGCTACAATGTAGAACTCGAATGCAAAACTATGTAATTACAAGAGTTATAAGCCATTATTTTAATTTATTTGGCTAAAATAAATTTCTCGTATTTTATTTTCACCTTCTAAGCATCATGTTAATTTATAATCTAAACGAACTTTGTAAAATTAGTATTCGATAGATTGATCTGTTTGCGAGAGTATTTAAACACGAAATGGGCTGCTACTATCTCTGGCCGACTGCGCCCCTGTATCATCGAATGCCAGCATTTTGTGCAGCACTTGTGTTTCATGAGCGTGCACAGTCCGTGGATAATTAGTGGGTACGCCTAATTGGTAATTTACCGGATAAACCGGGACACGCAATACGGTAGCTATAGACTCCGCCTATAATAACATGCTGGGCAGGTAAGCACGTCAGACCTGGCGCATTTCATTCCGACGTTTCCGACGATTGCGACCACCGCATTGGAGGCATAAGTCAGTGCCTTACATTCAATACTATCATTTAGCATCGTACACATCTGTAGCATGTTTCATACCCAAGCATAACTCACGTAGATACATTAGGTAGAGTACTAAGCTTGAAGTGAAATTAATTTTCATTAGATGGGATTGCCTAATCCAAGGTGTCGTCGGATGAATGCTGGTGGACTGTCAACAGGTGACTGGTTAGCAGATAATCAAATGAGGTTTCAATTCATAGAAAAATAAGAATAGTTTCATAGTTAGTTAGGTTTCTGTCAATAAAGTTAATCTCTTTTTTCATTATTGTTTAGTTCGATTGTTCTCATGTATAATTTATCTTCCTGCTGAACATCGCATTACAATGCAATTATAATCTATAAGGAACCAAAACAAGAATGTTTGAGTGCTATAAATCACAGGTGACTTATTGAACGTAGTAAAACCTTCTCTGCTTTTTCTTCGATTCCTTCTCGTTTCTCGTTGCAGCAGCGTTTCAGCTGCAGAGGAAATTTGCATTTGACCAATGGTTCAACCATTAATATTTTTAAAACATTTTTTTCTTACTAAACTCAGTTTTATTATGATTTACAATAATACTTTGATTAAAACCAAAAGTAGATAATTTTGATATAATTCTTCTCAGTGCTTTGGTTAATTTTTAATTTAATTAGGAAGTTAACCAAGAGATTTCATTAGTTTTGCGGAAATTAAAACTAACTAATTCTTATTTCTTATAGTTAACCAATTGATGTAAATGACAATATTTATAACAATATTAAACCCCCAAAAAACAATTTGCTATTGCATTGTTTTAAGTTAAGTTTGGGAGAGAAGAAATTCTGGCTAAAAAATGACCGAAACATTTTGGTTTCAATTAGAGTAGCTCTAAGAATGATTTTTTTTATTACTAAAATTCAAATAAAGTTATACAATGACAAATAAATTTTCTTGAGAATTGATATATAATATCAACATAAAATAGTGTCATTTATGCGTTTTGGTTGCCTGCAAGAAATGAAAATAGATACTAATATAGGTTACATCCAATTCTAAGCAAAACCAATTAAAATTTACAGATAAATAATTAATTATCCGCAATAACTATCTTACTTTTGCTTCAACCCGAATCTAATAGCAATCATTTTAAGATTGATGCACAAAGAATGAGTGTAATAACAATAGAACGAGTTTGTGATGTTTTTAAGCACCGGATGTTGCAAGGACCTGCTGCCATCATTCAATCTAAAGCATGCAGGTAATTGTTAACTCACGAAAGGTTGTAACAATGGCTTCTCTCAGCGTTCGAAAGCTCGAGAATTGTCGATTAATAACCGTTTGCATTGCAATCATCGACCCTACCCAAAACAAGTGCATATAATTTGTTCACTTCCGGAGATTAAGGGCAGTAAGAACAATGACACTAACTCTGATTGTAATGTCAAATCTCCGTCTTGATTGCACCTGTCTTCGATATACACTTGCTTTAAATTCATTTTAAATTGTTTGAATGCTTGGGAATAATGCGTCTATTAATGTCTTAACTTGATTTACAAACCTTAAGAACTAATTTGGATAATTTCAAGTTCTAGATATAGGCAACCAATATTACTGCGATATAAACAGCCCGATTATATTGCAATTGCATTGATTTTTCAGTAATTAGCTTACCATGCATGTAAGAGTATCCGATTTGAAATGAATTGCAGGCGTTAATTTCGAATATCAAGTTGATTCACTCACGATTTTCCTGCGCCTACAGCATGTTTGCAATGAGTTTACTGCTTGTGATACCTTATTAAAAATTAATACGTGCAATAATTTATGGCGGTGTTATATTAACAAGGGGCCTGTGCTCATAGTTTGCGTGCTTCAATTTTATTTCACCCGTTATTAATGGGCCCGAATCGAAATGAAACACCTTCATAATTTATAACAAGTTAAAAGTTACACAGACGAACATGACGAATGTCAGGAACAAAGAAAGTGAAAATAAATTTATTACGCCTGTATTGTTGAAAAACATTAATAATGCTGCATTATTGGAATTATTTATACGGAAAAATTGTGCTTACAGCGCTGATTTAAACAATAATCAACCTATCAATTGTGTGCTTTGCGTGCGACCAGCAATTAGGTGTTTATCTTGTCAACGAGTTGTTTAAATAATAACCATAGGTGTAGTCTTAGTGTGGTTATATTGTTGGAATGTAATCTTCAGCTTTCCAAAAGTAATTATGAATATATTCTATAGGTTTCTGTTTGATCTTTTGTTTTTCATTTAGTTTTGTTAAGTGCGATGCGTTTGAATGTTGTAAAATAAGTCAGGATTTGGCATATGGTGTCGCGGATATTAATGCAATACTTAATGTAGCATTGAGAAAATTGAATCCTAAATTAAGGAAGCGGAGGCGAGTGGCACCATTTGTAGTACGATTTATGTTGTAACATTTAGAGGTAACCTCGAGATTGTATTATATTAGTACTCTCTTTGTTAATAGCTTAATCAAAACAATTATAATTCACTCAAAATTATCATAAACTGTCAATATATTTATTACGTCCAACCAAAACAGCTTTGATTGGGAGTTATTTCTCAGAAACTAGATTAATGAAGTAAAATCCAATAACAAACAATAATATGTTCAACTACATTTTAGGACTGTGGCAGTGACAGCAAGATGCATATTCTAGGGTCACGGGTTCAAATCCTGCTGAGGGTGTATATTCAATAAGTAGCTAATAACCCTATGAGTTGATGCAGTATGATGTACGGTGTCGGTATCCGGCATAGTTGCAGTACGCTTTAAAAATTTTAGGTTCTATCATTATTTTTCGAAAATGTGCGGACTTCAATTGTTTTTATTGTATTTGTATTTTAAGATATGAAAGTTGCGTATACCCAGTTTAATTTTTATGCTCTTTTTTGATGGATTACTTGTTGCAACTTTTCGACTAAAAAAATTCTATCTCTAAAACAAAATCCGTCAAGAAAATTGGAATACTAGTATGGTATTAAGCAACTCATACTTAATCTAGTGAACATACTTTCATTACATTCCAAATGTATAATTGTTTGGAATATGCGCCCAAATCAACGTCTGCACTTTTTCACAAATTCTCACTTTGAGAACTAATAACTTCGAAACTATTAAAGATAAACAAATCACGTTTTTACACATTTCTTCGGTATTTATTTACAAATTGTTATTGAAAACAGCTAAATGATCTAACAATAATTACGGACGTTATTGGACAATATATCAAATTGCAACCAAAATTCGGCAAAACAATAAAATCGATATATAAAAAAAAAAAACGATCGACGATTCAAAAAATTTTAAAAACTCGTTTTCTTATAAAATTGTGATTGATTGAATGCAGTTAATGCCATTTCAATCGGAAATTTGCTGTTCTACAATGTTATCATTAATAAAAATTAATTTTCATAGTGCAACCAAATCAACTTCTAAGATATTTCACCGTCGATTTAATAGGTTCTAATTGCGATTAAAATTTAACGAATGTTATTGTAGCAATTTTGATTTTTTATAGCAATTTAAATAAATCCCATTTAAATAAATGACCATATTTTATAACAATACAATCTATTAACTCTTAAGAATTAAATATAAGACTTGTCGGTTGTTTAAGAAAAATACCTTGAGGCTATTGGCAAAACCAGTTTAGATCATTGGAGAAAATTCTGTGTCGAAATTATCAGTTTTCATTATTATCTTTATTTGGAATTGTCTTCTGCATAGCTCGCCAAAGTACCAACGTAATTTAGGAAAAAACAATAAATTTATAACGTGTACATGCCATGACTGGTGACAAAAATGTGCGGGATAGATTAAAATTTATTGTTTTGCGGCACAAGGGTCTATTGTTCAATTAATCAAGATTGAAATAATTTAGTGTTATTATTTTCATGTGTGTGACGTATTAGTGTTATAAATTGTCAATCCTTTGCCTTAACAATGCTGGAGAAGAATACATTTACTTTCATAGTTATTTTAAAATTAAGAAATAAAACGATTGCGACTTGTTGCCTCCCTTAGTCTAACTGTGTTGCATTGTTTTATTAATGTATATTATTTGCGATCAGTTTTTAGTTTGGATTAAGTGGTTTAAGGTTTAAAAGATTATGTTATCAGGAGTTTTAGGTTTGCTTCGAAGTACTACTAGGTGTGCGCATTGATGAGTTTTTTATTTTGCGCTTGCAGAAGTTAACAAACAGAAAATGTTTTATTCATAAAACATAAGTGTCAAAGTATGCTTATTCTTCCTACGTAATTGACCACATTTAAACTCTGATTTTTTATTTACTATGCAATCTATTCTATAAAAACTAAAAAATGCATACAATTAATCTACTTGATGTTTATGTTATAATCCTCTTGGTCTCTTATGTTGGGACAACAATAAAAGCAAACACATTCAAAATAAATAAATTCAATATTTTATCTCTTACACTGTGATCTATGATATCAGATGTCAGTCGTATATCGGCACACCTTAAAATTATACCTGGATGCCCACGACGCAAGAAAGCAACAAAACATGAACATGCAGCTTAACCACCACGCCCATTTGATCCTGCACAGTCTGGGCACAAACGCACACTCTGCACAGATAGATTTCTTGTTATATCCTCGACAGTATTGATTCCATTCATGAATCTTTCATTCATGAATTTTGATGTCGATTGCGCCGTACCACGATGATTGGAAAGGAAGACATATGCCACTTCACAATGGCCATGATAAATATACTAAATATTCTCCGTTTCCACATTACTACTATACTAGTATAAACAAACAATAAACAATTTCGTTCTCAACAAAGCGATTTCTTGTCGAATTGACGAATTGAATATTGCTGTTTCATTTCCTTCGTCGACGACATTCATTACTAGTCGCTGCATTCGTCGACGATGATTACAAATATATGTTCACTGATCTTTAGAGGAAGCTGTGGGTATGTAACCGCACCGCACCTTAACTTCCTATTATAGTAAACTTTAATCAAGTCGCTGATGTGTTTCTTGTTAATGAACCAATCGCGCCTCGGTGCTTTTTAGAACAACGTTCAAACATATTTATTATTGAAACAAGTGTGCATAAATAAGTCGCCGTGTTGAATCATCTTCAATGCTATATCGAGGTTGATTTAGGTTTATTACTGTACGGTTTTGTTTTTTAATTGTAGAATTATGCACTTTGAATGCAATTTAAAATTACGTAATAATATCTAAAATAGATTTATTAATTGCAATAAAGTTATTATTAAGATTAAAATTCGTGTTTCTCCAAAATATTTGAATTTGTTATTTTATTTAAATTGTGGTACATTTGTACCCCTAAAAGTATGCAACTTATATTACACGTTCAATTAAGATTGATTAATATTTCGCAAAGAAACAAAAATAAGTTGATTTAGCTGCTAATATTTGCAGAGACAATTTTATTTTGAGTTCACTCAAGGCGCTCGTAAAAAATGTGCATTGTAATTTTAAATAGTTGAAAATATAGATTTGACATTATTATTAAAAAGCCTTATAATTGAAGTGTTGTATGCAATTTCTATGGCACATTAATTAAAACATAGAAATCGATTTTCCCAAATTTAAGAACCTAAAATATGATTTAGCTATTAATATTTGTAGCAATTCTTTCCAAATCAATTCAACGATTTGTTTTGTAGTGCCTACAACCTAGAAAACCCACAACATTGCAACAATTCTATAAACTTAAGTAGTGTACATCAAAAATTTTAAATTCCCAGCAAAAAATAATTTTTAATTTACACACATAATAATACACAATGCCAAAGCATATTCTCTCAAGCATTTTATATACATTCAATAATTTATTCTCCTCCTAAAGCAAACATGGTATGGTTTCACATTAATTTAAGTAAAGAGGACAAGCCTTGTGAAATAATGTTCTAAAGAGCACCTTAAACATAAACGTGCACAGCCTTATTATGCAGAATAATTCGTTAAGTAATTTATTACGAAATTAACAGTTCTAACGCTTTGTCACGATTGTTATCACTTTCACTCAATGCCGAAGTGACTTTTTCCTCGGAAAAGCCCAAATCCATGAGTTGTGATTGACATAATAGGAAGTCTATAATCTAAACAAACAAAACATTGGTAAATATTTAATTAATTGGCTTAACTTACCTTCTTTTCATCATCCCCAATCTTTTTATATACTCTAGCAACCCTGGCAAGTGGAAAACCCATAACAGCAATGGCATCACATATACACTGCGCATTTTTCCCTAAACTGTGATATGGATTTTCCAGCTCATCTTCCTCCGTACTCAAATAATTGTCAACTACAAGTGCTTGTTTTGATTTATGAACCTGCACAACCGACGCTGATGGCAACATTTTTGTGTCTGCACTTCTACTCTGGTCCTGCTGCATATTCAAATGCAGTTGATTCTGTAGTGCTTTGAGTATGTCAGGAACCATATTATATGCTTGAGAGTATTCTACATCTTTTGTATAATCATGTTCAGTATGATTTGTATTTGTAGGCATATTATTCAATGTCTTACTGTAGCCACTGCCATTATAATAAGAGTATAAATCAGTTGAGTTACCATAATATGGTGTATAACCATTTGTGTTTGCTGTTGATGTAGCTGCACTTGTATAATGTGTATTACTCATTTCATATTGATTTTGTATTGAAGATGGTAAGCTGGCAGACATATTATAATAACTGTTATGACTAGATTCATAAATTTGGTTATTTGGCAATGCATAGTTATTTTTCTTCTCATTCCCTTGCAAGCACTGTCTAGTGTCATCATTTTCTAATACAAGCTTCAGCTCTTCCAGATCATTTATTGTTTTCAACTCAAGATTATCAAAAGGACTTGATGTATCTGGATCAAAATCACTGATATTTATTGGACTGGCATCATCTATTGTCTGAACATATTTCTGAGGTGCTAATGGAATGGGTGTTAGAATATCTGACTGAGTTGGTATTAACAAACTATTGTCTTTATCAGCAACACCAGTAGTTTTCTGAGCCTCAGCTTCAAGTGCTTGCAATTCCTCCAATTCTCTTTTCTTCATCTTCTCTTCAATTTCTAGTCTTTCAAGCTTTATCTTTCTTTCTGTTGCAATTGCACTTCGAGCTGTCTTCCATTCCATCATCTTTTGCTTCACACAACTGTTTATTTCAAAATAGTATGTCGTCATATTATCCTGTAACTGCCTATTAAGTGTTAATCCTTGGGAATAACTCATTGCTAAGGTGATCTTTGGTGGTGGCTTATATTTCTCAGATATCTTCACACGAATGCCATCCATGTAACAGTTGGATGATTCTCCTTGTTTGTGTGACATAATACTGTTGAATTTGCAACCTGCAATGTAGTTGCTTATCACTATTAATATAAAAACATAGTAGGAAAGCAACAGCGCCTAGTTTCTGGTATATTACTCACAGCCAGTTAAATAAAACAATTGTTTATTCAATTTAGCCTTGGAGAGAATGTGTGCTGTAATAGTTAATCATTGGGGCTCAACAAGAAATTTTAATACTTTTATGGAAAGTTTACTGGAAGGAGAAGTAGTTTAACTTGCTTGATTTTTGTTTAATCACGCAGGGTTTACGGAATTAAATTAAAAATTACTGGAAACTCTTTGTCATGGTCGCACGGATGAAAGTCACACGACCACATACAACTGTCAACAATTGTCAAATTTTTTGTGCCCAAACAGGTTTATTCTATTCTGACCTTTAATACGTACTGAAAGTTGCCTATAGTTTATAAGCATATTTAAATTTATTGCTTTTAAATATTTTCATATTAATTGACTAATTAAAGTTTAAATCAAACCGCAATCTATATATTCATTTATTCTAATAACAATTTTGAAACACAATATTTTATTTTAAAGTTGTAAATATTAATTATATTTAGTTAAAATATAGATATTTTATTAAGTTAGATAAGTATAAGATTCTAATTATGATAATTAGAATAAATTTTTATTGGTGTTTCTATAAATATATTAAAAAATAAAATTCACGTGATCTGGTTAAATTTCCATCATAAATTTATTTCCACGCAGGAACAGCATGTTGCACCCATTTTAATATTCCTTGCACAATTTTCCTTCTAATTTGACTTCCGTTCTGGAAAGCACACATAAATTTATCGTGCTCCCTAACACGCTGAGAAGAGAGTCAAATACGCCGCCTGCCGCCACCGATGGTTGTGCGACGCGTGAGTAACAAGGGCGCAATCGCGTCTAAACACATCACCACCGGCGGCAGCGCACGGCAACAATCATTTTCGTACGTTCGCTCGCCGCCTTCACTCGCTTCCAAGCGACGTGCAATTTGCGAGTAATATCTCCGCGTAAACTTCTCCAATACAAACCGACTTGTAGAAAATTAATTTTTAACCAATATCTAGCTGGCATCATCATGTATTAATCATCCAAGGTAATTAAAAGTTTCCCGTCCGCGATGAAGAATTCTAGTATACCAACAACGATGGGGGATGTTCCTCCGCATGTCTTCGCACTTATTCAAGAGTTTCTAATCGGCCCAGATCGAATCGAAGGAAATTTACGAAAACCTCACATTCGCAGATCAATCGAAGCCTATTTGCCATTTATTATCGTGATGTATGGCTTGATTATTATCGCGGGAGTTGTGGCGAATATCGCGGTGATGGTTCATGTCATCTGGCACAAGTTGTGGAAAGATGCAACGTACGCGTTTATTATAAACAATGCCGTTAGCGATATTGTTAAATGCGTGTTTGTGCTGCCAATTTCACTCTTCGTTCTCGTGGTGCAAAACTGGATGCTCGGAGAGTTGTTGTGTTCCTTTCTACCAATGCTACAGGTGAGCAGATTAAAATATTCTTTCTTGAAAATGTTTTAATCTTGGGTTCTTATTACAAGAATCTTTGCTTGGGTAGAGAGTATATTTTTCATTTAATAAGAAGAAAGAAACTAAATTGAAATTGTTTACGCTTGTTTCTTATTCGTTGAAAGTATTTTCACGGAATCGTTTAATTCAAAGCAAATTTGCCGACATAGCAGGATTGTGATCATCTTGGCTTTATTGCATTTTAAGAACTTTGAAATGTAGACTTTTTCAGGAAGCTTTATAAAACGAAATAAACCTTTAATTAATTTCTTCATTGTAGGTTTAAATATTATCTCTTAGAACTCTAATAGACATTTGAATTGGGCGATAAGCATACTCAAAATTATTAATAATTTAATTCTCTAGCATTGTCAACGATTGATTAAAATTTATTTCCCACCGGAGGCGTTAATTAATTAATTTCATTTTGCGTGCGTCTATATTTTGAATTTGAGTTGGTTTATTATCTTAAAGGTTCTATAAATTGAACCAAATTTTTCCTCAGAAGCAAAATTAAATTTGAGCGAGCGTCGCATTTAGAGTATAGATATAGCTTTTGGATGCTTTAGAATTTTAAAACATACAAAAGCTTAATCAATATCTGCGGCGGCATCCTTTGCCGTTGTGTTTGTATGGAATTGGAAAGTTATGAACTAAAGCTGATGGCAGCTGAAATCATACAAAGTCTAGAGTGCTGAATGTATAGCGACACTTTTATTACAAAATTAAATTCTTTCCTTTGCCAGCAAAGTGGTTGTGAACGACGTGGCGTAGGAAATAAGGTGAATAACATGTTATGGTTCGTTTGAGAGATAAAAGTCAAGTTGAGCTTAAACATTTATGAGTTTTCTATTATTTTTAGCGACTATAAAAAAAGCATTGTTTTCACGTTAGTTGATTCTATATTAAGTTCTATATTGATTTCTAGGAAATTTAAACGAAAAAGTTTAGGTACCTTCTGAATTAATTTCAGTTTTATAGTGTTATATAAATAAGTGATGAATTTGGTGTTGGTATCTTATGGAAAATAAATATATTTTTGATTTGTTTTACTATTTAAATTATGAATCAAAATTGTTTATCGGTATCATTGTTCTTGACCAATTTATTAATTAAGATATTGATGAGATATTATGCGGATTCTATTTTTAAGTCTTCAATGATTGAAGAAAGAAGTGGTACAATTTATACCAAAAACTATAAATTGAATGTGTTGCAAGATGTTATATAACTCTACAACACTTACTAGTTTATCTTGTTTTAATACCCGATCTGTAAGATTCTGTAGAAAGATAACAAAATCATTAAAAATTAATTCATTGCTTACTACACATAATAGACGGATTTCAAAGATTTATAGAGAATTTCAAGTAATCAATGTAATACGTAGTTTTCTTGCAAGTAATTTTTAATAAATTTAGAAAAATAATAATCAAGCAAAAACTGACTTGCTATAGGTTGGTACACTATGTAGGTTGGCATTTCTAACTTCAGCTGCCGAAGCCAGCCGAAGCGAATGCTGCGACATGTAGTCGTATGTGGCGATAGTAGCGTAAGTAAACAACGTTTATCCTTATGTTATTGTAATTTTTAGTTCGCACTTGTGCCGTTTGTGTTTACTAAAACATCGGTTTACTTCGTTTCCATTCCTAGATATTACTAAAGTCAGTAGTTTCTAGTTACAAAAGCGTTTTAAAAAAATAGAATTTCAAAAATGTTTTTTGAGAAAACAAGGAATATTTTAGCAGTGCTACGCATACCTATGTGATACTTGGAGCATAGAAATGCTAAAAATCTCTGCCAAGCGACATTTATTTTCGATCTTTCAAATTATACCTCAACCGTCAAATAAATTCTTCAAAAACACAAAACTGGATAAATACATAGGCCTTTCTCTGCAAAAACTTCAAAAACACCTTATTTATTTTTAGTCAGTAAAAAAGTAGGAGAGCATTGTAGGCATCGTAGTGCAAAAATTATTCAACCATACATAATGCAAGAGACTGATGTAGGTAGGGCACAGCTGAGGCAACTCTGTGTGTGTAAATGGGAAATTAATTAAAAAGGTGTCAATTATGCTGTGCAAAATAACCAATGTGCAACGAACGTGACATCACTTCTATTGCGTCCAAGGCAGCTGTATGGACTGTACTTGACGGAAAGAATGCGAAAAGCCTTGTGGTAATAACAAGTATTGGGAAAATATTGCGCAACTCGTCTATGTGCTATTATTATCTCAACGTGCACTATAGATGATTACAACAGAGTTAATCACTGATCAATAGTTGAGCGAAATTCATAAGTTATTTTTGATATATTTGATTTGTTTACTGGTTGCATAAGTTTTATTTAGTTTGATTTGTATTTATGATAAAAAAGAAAAAAAATGTTTTGCTTATTGAAAGTATATTATAAGCCAGATGCTCATTAAGTCAGTTTAAGCAAATTAATTTAATGTCTAATTCACAATTAAACTAATTGAAATAACTAAAAACTCGGAAATTACCTTGATTTAAAGTTCACACTGAGCTTATTGTAAAATGTTTTTATACACGTTTTCCTAGAAGCTTTTAGCAGATCATAAAAAATGCAAGTGATATAAACAAACCATGACAAGAGCATATAATATCGCGGTATATTATAGCAATAAATTAATTTTGTTTTTCATTAATCATAAGTCCACTTTGCAGCCTAGACTAAACGTGAAATTCGAAACAAGATACAACATAATGTGAATATTCATATCTATGTATTTGCGTACTTTGCACTCATTCCGTTTGTAACTGCAGGCGGAAAAACTGGGGCGCGTCACTAGCAACATCTCATAAATTTTCATTCTACTCGTGTTTCCCGGATGTCCACTGCGTTCACGACTCCTTGTGTGTCAATTGTGACGTAGTATTTATCAACGTTACAAACTAAACTCAATGAATTGCTTTGAAGCTGTTTTTTGTTAACTTGACATGTGATTGGATGCAGTGGTGTGAAAATAGTCAGGAAATTGCATCTCGATATTATTTGCAATTTGCACAATAATAGCAAATTTATATCTCATGTGTAACATGCTGTATTGCATACTGCCAACGCAAAATTCATATTGTATTATTATTTCAGAGATAATAAATAAAATATAAATAATAAATTTTCCTATTTTTGAAGGTTATCTTTTTTACGTTTGTTATCATATGCAGATTAGAAGGTGAAATGGCAGTAAAAAAAAAGAACATTTGCACAATCTGTTAAAAGTTTGTTCTTACAAATGATTATTGTTGAATATGATATTGCTACTGACTATTGTTGCCACTTTACGTAACTACGCCGAACGTATCCGAAATGCAAACCAAACTGACACTAGTATCATTCACAAACAAACAAAAAGAATGTTTATATTTATTGGTTTTCTCGTTAATTTTTATATTTGGCATTGACTGGAATTGTCAATGTATGGATTAATATTCATTTAATTTACGATCTAATAAGTATACCAACCATAACTACATTTTCTCATTTATATCATGGACTTATTGATTTTGAGAAAATAAAAAGTCTTCAACTTTCATATATTTTTTTATAATAAGAAAACAAAAGCCGTCTGACTGTGGCAATGACAGCGAGGCGCATATTTGGGAGACAAGGGTTTAAATCCTGCTGGGGGTATATTCAATATAATATATACTCTTACATAATGCAGTTCCAATAATTGGTAATAATCCTGGTAGTTGATACAATTGCGATCCAGCACGGTGTCAATAATTGGCATAGTTGCAGTGCGCTCAAAAAATAACGAAATACAGAAGCAAATGTTTTTTTCTCTTTATTTTTTTCTGGAAATAACTAATGGTATCAACCTGAAAATAGCGTGATAGTGTGCAGTTTATTCAGTTTATTTCGTATAATTGATGTTGAATTGATTTGTACTATTGGTAGTGTTGCCAACTCTACGAAACAACTTCTAATTTATTCGAAATGCAAGTCGAATTCAAATGAGAATACTAGTGTAGCTAAACAATTCTCTTATTGTTGCTATTCAATATTGGAGCACCTCTGCAAAAACTGTATTAAATCATAAAAGAAATAAATAAAATCTTCTCATGTATTTAATTAGCACAAAAAAGCAAAAAAAACTACAGTTTACTTCTTTATTATCCATGTGATTTGACCTTTAATGTGTCCCAAATTGAATTCAAGGCATTATAGCACTTTATCTAATTTAATGCCTTTAAATCCTACCGCCTGCCAAGTCTTGTTCAACAAGAAACAAGAGTAAGAAACTCCGTTCCAACCTCTTAGCTATTACTTTCAGAGTAATCACAGTAAGCCGAACAGAGAGCATTCTCAGAATGCTGTCTACAATTAATCCAAAAACTACCCGATACAATTCTTAGCTGTCGTTACCCTTGTAACTTTTCAACTTCTATCGGCGTGGTACTTGTTTGATGTTTATGGATTGTCTGTGGGGATTGAGCTTCCAGGAGGTAGCCACAGCCAGAACAAGTTTTATCGACCGTAAACAGTTACCACAATGTGGTCGTGTGTTCTTATCCATGACTAGGACTTATTTTTCTCACCCTTCCTTCGCCCAGTAAGGCGGTTTGATTTAAGTACGTGCCTTTTTGCAACATTCCATCTAATGTTTCTACTGGGCGATTAAGTTAAAACTCGCACGTTTAGTTTAGAACACCTAAGTCAACTGCGATTCTCGTGAAAAAAGTGGTTTTAGTATGAGGTTCTTGGAAATGAGCCAAAAGAAAATCCACTCTTGTGTAGCGAGTCTAGTTCCAGAAAGATTTATTACCTGGCGATTCGCAAACGAATAATTGTTTCGTCGAATCAGAAAAAAGCGTCGACTCATTTGTTCGAGAGAAGGAACACCATGAGCACAGTTAGTTATTTGCAATTTAATTAGACTAACGCAGAGTTAATTAAACGGGATTTAAATTATCAGGATTGCAGTAAAAGAAAATATTAATCTTGGGCAAATCAATAGATTTAAATATCTCAATATTCTATGTCAGGCGGGTGCTTATTGATTACATACATGAATAAAACAAGCACACTGAGCTATTACTTGGCCGATACTACGTCTCCACAAATATGTGTTATCCTTTTATCGATATTGTTAAAAAATAGCTAGGCAAGAGAAAACCTTTTGAGCTCTTGTCAATCAAGAAAATTGCGAACAAGAAAACAGTCTCGTACTGAAATTCTTCTGGCATGTTTACCGTTTCCGCGCGGCAACTAAACAAATTTTTTTTGTCTTCCAGGATATCCCTCTTCATGTGACAACATTGACCTTCTTATTGACAGCTTGGGACCGTTATCGCTACATTCGCAACCCGAATAAGCCCCGTCTGCCAGCATTCGTGTGCGCAGTGGGTTCATGGTTGACGGCTCTCTGTTTAGTCCTGCCATATCCTATCTACATTATCTACGTGGATTTGGGGGTAAGTAGGTCTCTTGGCAACAGTTTTCTTTTATTAGCATATGTGAAGCCTACACTTCTGTATGCAGTTCGTATGGAGAAGGAGAAGGAAGCAGGTGTGCGGTATTCTCAGTAACTATTCGCGTCGACAAAGTAATAAGCTGATATTAATTCTGAACAAGTTCAGTCTCGAGATGCCTTTAGGAGGTTGTATTGACTTTCTTTAGTAATAGTGTTAAAGAATGCGTTAGCAACTTAGGGTACAGTTTGGAATATATTGGAGTAGGAGAAAATTGAAAATGTGTGGTTATGTTAAGGTTAGTTAATATAATTATCTGTATCATCGAAAAATGGAAATTGGAAGATTCTTGTTAGAGATGAATTTTTATAGAACGGTAATTGGTAATTCTTGATTCTACGTTTTAGTTGAATAATATAATTAATGAAGTCTATTATGTCAACATGCATTTTCCTCTAGGGTAATTTAAATTTACTCTAGGAGTGCGCAAAAGATATATTTACCTTGGAAATGTTGTAGAACTAAAATTTTAGGAATTATCTTAATATTGTGATAGTTTAAATTTAAATAGAATTTAATTGGCACATTATTTCTAGAATTTCTTCGTAACTTTTAGCATCTTATTTCGCCTACATTATTTTGCTGGCCTGTCTAGAAAAACTTTAACCAAAGAAACACGAGAAATGTTGGGATAGCAGTTTGAGACAATTAAGTCATCATGTATCAGATAAGCGTGAGGTATCATCAATATTTCAAACACTTTTCACTAATGAATTACGCATTTTAGTTAGATATAAATCTTTTCAAATGTAAACTATCAGTGTATGATATTGGTTATTTCCACATTGAAATTCCACTTGGTTGGTACGCTTGTTCGGGTTGACATTATTGACTCCAGTTGCTGTCACAACAAACGAAGCAACCCGAAGTTAACACAAGTGACACGGTAATTTTACGATTCTAAAGTGACTTCATTGTGTTGGAAAAAGAAGAGAAGTTAGAGCGGTGATATGGTTGCTGAAATTCTATTGTCCCATTGTCATAAAACTACTATTGAAATAACATTCTATGATATTACTTCTATTGTCCCCATTCTACTAAATAAAAAGCACATATTTTCAAAACCTATCAAACCTAGTAAAAACTTGATTCTAAAAATAAATTTTAAAAAATAGGGGAAGCTGCAATCAATATTCAGGTAGTTAGTTTACGAACAGAATGTCAACAATTTTCAACGTTAAATTTACCAAATAAAAACTTTCATTTTACTTGTCTGCCTCTTCTTATATTAAAAATAACTTATACAAAGAGAAATATTCATAGAAAATAAATTAGATTATTATCAAACTTGTACGGCTATGTAAATCATTCAACGGATTCACAACGAGAAACTAATCAACGGCCGGTAAATGAAATAGCCAGAACGAAGTTTGAAGCTGAAACGAGTTGAAATGATATAAATACGAATACGAGAATGGAACAACACGATGAAATCCGTAAAGCTGGATGGTCCAAAAAACAACGCCGCAACTGGCTGACCACCTGGAAATTCGACGCTCGAGATTAGTTTGGAATGGGCAGTACTCTAGTGCGCAGTGCAATCAGCTAATGAATTCGTGTAGGCATTGTAGTGGATGTCGAACAACTTCCATTGCCGGAAGTGATGGTTCGATAGTCTAATGTTTTGATATTATCAACTCACGTTGTGTGCGATGCCTCGGTGGATACAACGAGCGCTACCATAAATCATTAGTGTTAATTGTCTCTTACTATTTTATTGGATTGTGTAACATGGTTTACTTTTCCGATAATTTCTCATTTGGAGGTTGTTAGATTGAATACTATAGTTTTCCTTTTAACGTTTTTTTTTTGTTTCCAATTTAATATCTTATATTTTCTTCTCAAACGTAACAATTCTGGAGCACTTGAGCGGTAAAAGTTGAAATGAGTATCTGTTTTCCGGCTAAATGACGAAGGTCTTCGTGCCTCAATTTTCCGTCTGGCTTTTGTGTTCCTAATGGGCAATTAAGTAACGCCATATTCGCGCTTCGATCGGCATAATTGAAACGTGCGCATCGCAAAGCATACGGTCGCACTGGAAATTAATTTGATTTTTGTTTTGCTTTGGCCGCGATTGTAACATTGGCCTGCGTACGGGAAAGTTCCCAACTCTCAACTCAAATGTTTTCGACTATTTCCAATGCGTAAAGCTGCTGATTTTGAAAAATTCGTAAATTTTATGAGAAGAAGACAAACTGTCATGATATAATAATCAAAAAATAATTACCAAGATTTAATAATTTTCATGGAGTTTTTCCCATTAAATTCACTGAATTTAAATTTTATTTAAAATATAGATTTAATTTGTATACAATTAATGTTATTCACATAAAAATATAAATCATAGAATTTAATTTTAATTTCAATATTATGTAGAACTTTCAGCAATAAGTTCAACTTAACCTCAATTTTTATCTACTATATGTACTTTTTTTCAATAAATAAGAATAATACTTTAAACTAACACAAGATATTAACCTTTCCAAAAACCTAGTTGAAAGGCAATAATCAATTGTAACTTTATTTATCTGTTAATTAGAAAAAAACTGCTCAAAACCGAGACACTGAGGGGAAAACTCGTGACCCGACAAAAGCGACCGTCATACAAATATCAATAAAAATATAAAATACAACAAATATGAGGTTCAGTAAGGAAATATTTGAAGAACGAAGGATGTAGGAAGTAGGAACGAGGAAGTAGTAAAATTGAGTGGTACTATAGTCGGTAAATCGGAAAAACTATATACAGGATTGAATTCAAGAAAAAATTTATCATGTGTTAACCCATAATCTAGCTTAATTTATAATTAAGAACTGATTAATAATTTGCAGCGATATTCTAATACTTTCGATGGAATTGGCTTCTGCGTGGTCAACCTTACCGACGACATGCAGGAATACATGCGAGGAATATTCCTTATTATGTGAGTACCTGTTGCATATCAGATATTGCACATGTCAACAATTAGTTTATTACATTTCTGTAAGCCGCACTATGGAAATTCTGAAAGCTGTAGATTAGGGTGTAGGGCTTTCTACCTAAATCATTATAAATAGCCTAGTATGTCAGAATTTGACTTTCACTTCGTTTGTTGCTAAGGTATTTTATTCACTAATTGCTTGTGATGAAAGCAAAACAGTTATTTGCCATCCGAATTACCATCACAACTCATGTAATTAATACTGCTCTGATTTTCTGAGATTGACTTGCTTAAATTGCAACCAAGCACTTGGAAATCATTCATGAAGACGGCTAAATCAATTTTGTTACACTCAGTTACTTTGACAGTTTGTTAGTTTGTAATTTACTAGGATTCAAGTTGATTTCTTCTGTGATGTAATTTTATCTCTTCGAATAAATTTTCCCGAAGCCACTAAAGCTCTAAACCTACATTCAAATAAAAAAGAAAATTGCGTTTTAGAAGGCAGACATTGTTCTCTAGGTTACTATGTGCAATCTACTATATCATACATGTTTCATATATCCTTCAACATGTTCCTTATACACTTTATCATTGATTATTGTTTCACATAATTTACGGCACACACACAGCGTAGATCAATTGTTGTTTGTAATGCTTCACAACACACATCTGTTGCTGACATGTTACCTAACGCATAGCTAACAGAAATCTGACGCTAAGTTGTTCTAAGCTTACAACGCAGATCTCTCTAATGAACCTGAATTTCATTTTAAATCAAAAAAAAAAATTATACTGATGTAATTAAATTCTACTAGGTATGCAGGTCCACTTGCTACCATTTCCTTCTTGTACGTCAAGGGGTCCCGTGAACTCCAGACGACGGCGACCATCGTGATGTACGAGACGCGACATCGGGAAAGCAGGTCACGTCAGAACGATTCGCAGCGGACTTCTTTTGATATGCGGTGAGTTCTAACCATTCCAATGAATATTGCTCACAATCGAGAAGCTATAATTGTACAGAATATTAAATTAAATGTTCTGGCACAAAATGGCTTTGTGAGGATTCAGGAAATGGAAAGATTAATTTCTATACTGGAGTTGCCCAACACAATGCCGGTCTTTTACAGTTATATCAAATATGTGCAGGTTCTTCTAATAATTATATTGGTGAATATTGTACAAGCTTTATTACTACACGTAATGTATATGTGAGAGTTTTATTTACCGAAGAACGTTCAAGAAGATTAAATCTATTTTTCCATAACAACACGTTCCACGTTCCATTTGTATGCTCAAAGTGTTAGGGTATATTTATTCAAGATTTAAGGATGTTGATTGGGTTTCCTTAAAAATGGATTTTTGTTTTTAATGTTTAGTTTGATTTACATGCAACTACAAACTTCATAACTCTTGTCAAAATAGAAAAAAGAGGTATTTCTTAGCAAGAATGAAAAATCAATAGGACTGTAAATTTGAATAAAAATGCGATTGACAGGCTTGATCAAACTTTACTTGCATGGTCGCAGAAGCCAAAAAGAGATTCGAGTAAATTGCCTGCAAAACGTGAATTCCTAGAACTGATTTGGCATTTGCAGGGGTCGTAAACTAACCCCAAAATTCAGGTAAAATGATGGATTATGTAGAAACCTGCAACTCGACATAAATTAAGGAATTAATATGGTTTTCCCTTAGGTGTGCAGATTGACCTTAGGATTTTTATGTCGAAAAATTCGTGTATTGGAATTTTCTGTTTTATAATATCAGCATGTAGTACTTTGATCTGCTCTTTGGCTCCTCCTATCTCTTTGATATGCCATAGAAAAGGTTTCGTTTTACTAGCTTCCCTACAATATGAACTACTGACAAAATGCCTGCAAATAAATAATTTTACGAAGAATTGATGGAAATGATTTTGCAATAACTTACATTGCCCTCGTAGATATTATTCTCTACTTCAACGTTGGTCTAACTTTCATTCATATCTTGACCACATAAAATAATCAATTGAAGGGCTTTATTAAAAAAATTTGAATCTCGTTTCTATGCAGGTATTCCTGTATAATCGAATTCAATGAATCCAAAATAGTTGTAAAATATTCTGAGAAATCTTGAATATTGTTGAGAAACATCAAACTTTTCAAAGTGCAAACACGTGTTTAACTTTTAAATTATTTCTTTTAATAAAACGTCATACAAATAGCAATAAAAATATAAAATACAACAAATATGAGGTTCAGTAAAGAAATATTATCTAAATAATAATATTGCATCGAGTTTTGTTTAATGGAAACTTATAAGAAATTAAAGCATGAAAGAGTATTTTCTCGCGTTTCTATGATTGGATGAAATCCGTCGTGGTGCACTGGCGGATTCTGCAAACTCTCATTGAGTATCTAGCTGTGGATGGTTGTTTAATTGAATCGTATCCTGTGGATATATTGTTTTTATCTGTGTGCGTGTCCTGCCGCAGTTTTTGATTTATCACCAACCGTTTCGGCCAAAACTAGACTTCCTTAATTATCCATTCATGAATTTAAGTGTAATTTCTATTTGAAGTAGTTGAAGTAAAAAGGAAGCCAAATAGGTTTACATTTGTGTATTCATTAAAGTTGTATGAATTACATGTGGGATGCAAGCAGAATCATAATCTCATGTTTAAATAAGTTCGGCAGATATAATTGAAAATCTTGCCTTTATAAAGGATCAAATATCATTGTAATGAGAGTCTGAATGTTGTTCAATTTGCAAGTATTATAAAATATCTTTTTGAGTCTTTTACATTTACACATTGTTTTCAACTCACTGCAGTTCTATGCCCAGGAAAGAAATAAAACAGGTCGTCTTTGCAAACCTAAATATCATGCCGTAAACAACTGCAGAAAATCAGCGACACGTGAAAAGAAAGCTTTGCTTTCCTGAAAGCAGGAAGAAGAGTACTCCTCGGAGAGTGTAATTTGTGACACAAGAGAAATAAATGATCAAGCTTTATATGTAGCTGCCTCTTGTGGAAAATATAAAATTGATTAATTTAAAAATGTAATGGAAGTAATTGAAATATAATATGTGGACAAAATTTAACTATAACACTTATTAAAAATTTATTTATAAAACGTTTTTGGCTTGTGGTCTCATACAATACTGATTGAAAGTTCTTTCATTCAATTGACGATATTTATAAAATGCATTAGTAAAGCACTTTATTTTATATAGTCAAACTAGTGGTTAAAAGATTTTCTATTTTTCTTTTAACTATGAAGCATGCAAATTGTTTTTTTAAATTTTATTTTGTTTATTTACATCCATAGTTAAATCGTTTTCTAAATATTTTGGTGTCATTTCTTTCTCGTATTCTTTTTTCCTCCAAATACAGGTAGCGGAGGAAAGAACAAAAATGTTTTCATAATTCGCACTCACAGCTGTGAGTTACGACAAAATACATTACAATTTAATTAGTATTAAAATTAATATTTTCAAATGAATAACATTATACAATTTATTAATAATAATATTAATTCTATTATTTTAAGCAAATGCTCATATGAAATTGCATATTAATATAATTTACCAACACTACAATAATAATAATAATAATAATATGATTTCTCATTTTGGCAATAAAGGGTTTGTGGCCGTTGATGTTATCTAGTTCTTCAGCACTATTAAGAGTGCGACAATGGTTGATTGGATGAAGAATAAATATAGACATGTCTGTTTCAAGATTTGCCTATAATATACCGAGAAAAAACTATATCTAGGAAAAGTCGACACTGGACGGTCGACAGAGCATTCGAAACACTGTCTCTCGAATATGGTTCCTTCAAGTTTATATTAAGTTGAAGAGAAAACAACAATGCCTAATAAGGAAAAAAAACACAACAAGAAAACAACAAATAAATGTAAACAAACTATTTGGCGACGTAATTGCAAACAATTGCAGTCAAAACTTAAAATTCGGTTGCTTTTGTTGTATTAAAATAGAATTTGCAACGTTGGCGACAGTTACGATAATACCACCACTTCAATTATAATATTAATGATCAATTAAATTTCGTCCTATACGTTCAGCAGTTTTAATAATTTTGAAAAGAAAAAATTCTTACTGCACCAAGTTTCTCTAATTAATTAAATCAGATTGGTTTGAATAAAAACCACTTAAGTCATTATTTCTTAAGTAGAAAACATCTTAACTTTATATGAAGCAAAGAGATATTGTTCGGAGAGTTGCTATTATCAACTTATGTAATTTCAAGTTAGTTTATTTCTAAACTGATTTCAGTCAGTTTTAGTAGTTTGGCTTCAAAACATTCTTGGCAACGTGGTCAAAAGTTTCGCAAAAGTATTTGTTGACTGTTTTATAAAACTTAAAAGTTTTATCTGTAGAAGAACACTTTCAGTGTCTCTTATACTACTAGATAATTTATAAGATTATTTATGAATCAATAAAAAGTGTGTACGAGTACATATAAGATTCAATTGTTGATTACACTGTATAAGAATCCTTAGAAATATCAACTTTTACAGAAATAAAATAGTCATATTAGACAGAATACGTTGTTTACGTATTAGCCAAATTAATTAGTGTCTTTAGTATCTTAGTTTTTGCGTGCTGATTTTTTAAGGTTTATTCTTATCTATACAGAACTGAGGTTGCAGTGTTATCATTAATGCCATAGATTGATTCTGTTGAACAATTTAATTATTAAACTAACAAAGTAAGAATGATTAATTAATTACACTGGGCAACAAGCAATTTTCGATTGTTAGGAGATTAATGGCTCTTTACTAATTATGGTGCGCGATTAAACGATTAAATTTTGCGAAAGCCTGAGGTTTCTTTTAAAGATAAATTTTAGTAATTGACCAAATTTCCGTTGCGATTTGATACGTTGTCCCATAACATCTGTAATTATTACTACATCATTTAACTGTCTTTAATAACAATTTGTGAATAGATACCAAAGAAATGTGTGAAAACGTAATTTGTTTATCTATAAGTGTACACACTGATATGAACTCTAATTCCGAACAAATACACAATTGGCATGAAACGAATGTATACTCGATTATGTATAAATAGCCCAATACGACATTTCTTTTTTAATTTTCTAACCGCATTGGTTTTTGAGATGGATTTTTTTTAATCAATGAATTAAAATTTGATTTTGACTCATTCAAGCAACTATAAAAGTTTGAATGATTCGACACTAAGCTACGCGCTAATTACAATTAAGGAAGTTATAAGGCGATATGTCAAATTGCAACCGAAATACGGCTAAACTCTAAAATTGAAATTTAAAAAAAAACGGAGATTTCCACAACATTTTTGACAGTTTATTGACAGTTGTTGCACAGTGTTATTAATGAATATCCTACTGCACTGTACACTCTGATAGTAAAACTTTGTTACAGTTAGATATGTTCCTACCAAGAATTATAAAATTAACTAATGTTGAAAACAGGAAACATCATTATGTTGCACAGAATATTTTAATCTCATTGTAAATAGTAATTACAGTATCTCGCAATTTTGTTTGAGAACTGCGTATTAAAATATGTATTTATTAGTTTTACTTGAAGCTTAACAAATGTTCGTACTTTTACCTTTATCAACAAAATCCGCAGAAACAGAACAGAATTTATTTGAAATGGAATACACAAAGAACATCAATGGCTTGCTTTTAACAATCCTTTTAAGAGCTAGCAGACATTGACAGAAAAAAATACGGAAATGGCACAAGAAGTCATTTAATTAAATCCTGCGCTGAAATTACTTTGTGTAACTTGAATATTGAAAATATCACCATGCTGTACGGAATACATTTTAAAACTTTTGTTTATTTCTCCTGAGTAATTCAGTCAGTTACATAAACTCAATATTAGGCAGTTGGAAAAAAACATTTAAGTTTTTAATTAAATTTGTTTTTTTTTGTGCTTGGGGAATGAAAAGGAATCCTAGAAATCTAGATAGCAAACTGCAGTCACATCCTCAATCATCTGATCATTTTCTTATGACTGAA
>JAODIE010026777.1:63488-197550 GCA_027575565.1 Diploeciton nevermanni
ACAAGAGTTATTTGAATCACGTTTCTATGCAGGTATACCTGTATAATCAAATTCAATGAGTCCGGAATAGTTGTAAAACATTCTGAGAAATCTTGAATATTGTTAAGAAACAACAAACTTTTCAAAGTGCAAACACGTGTTTAACTCTTAATAAAACGAAAACAAATAGTTGTGTATTCCATTTATCTAAATCATAATATTGCATCGATTGACTGTCTCTGATTTTTGTTTATTGGAAACTCATATGATTTAGAAAATCGAAGCATGGAATTCAGAGTATTTTCTCGCGTTTGTATGATTGGTTGAAATCCGTCGTGGTGCACTGGCGGATTCTGCAAACTCTCATTGAGTATCTGCCTGTGGATGGTTGTTTAATTGAATTGTACCCTGCGGATATATTGTTTTTACCTGTGTGCGTGTCCTGCCGCAGTTTTTGATTTATCACCAACCGTTTCGGCCAAAACTAGACTTTCTTAATCCTTTACGATTCCTCTACGATAAATATAAAAATAAAAATGACGCAAAATGCTTCAGTACTTCAGTGCTGCATTTTATTAAAATAAGCAAGAGATATGAAAGGTGAACTCAAATTTTAGAAAGTATATTTTGGAGGATTAGAGTGTTGGTGAACCTTGCTGTACATGTAAATTGTTGGTTGGCAAATTCATGATTTCAAGTAAAATGTTTTACATTTTATTTATTAATATTGTAGAATATATTACATATTGTTATTAATACGCAAATGAAATTATAGGCCGTAAACAAATTAATTTCCGTTTCTATTAAATTAAATCCTCCCTGGAACGGATGCATCTGCAAAGTTGGTAACTACAAATTCTCCGCTTAGGATACTGTGACATCCTTCATATTGAATAAACGCGGCAATTCGCACTAAATGCAGAAGCGCAAACGAGTGAAACTAAAATGCAATTTGTAATTAAATAACTTCAAACTAGGGCACAAATCAAATTTATGTGAATGTGATAAATATAACGCGCCCTAAGCATGTTCAATCTGATTCATACTTTTGCATACTTCATGAATAAATTCAATTCCGAGCGAAGAATTTAAATGTAGGATAGGTATGTGGGATATAAAATAGCACTCTTCATTTTCCAAATAAAGATTTTTTGATTCAATACAAAAAAAAAAACACTTGAAATCACTCAAATTATTAAATAACATTTTTTTCTTCTAATTATTCTTATAATTTTTGTAGTCTCCAGAAAGCTAATTGAGTTTGATGCAAAATGCAATTTATAATGTTCTTGTTGTTTTGACAGTTTCTGCCCCTAGTATGCATTATGCATACAAATGCAAATGCAATGGAGTAAAATGTAAAAAATTGCTCCTTCATGATATAAACTAAGTTTCTTCACTGCTCACCACGGCAATGAGGTATAAAAGTTGAAAAGTATTTCGCATATATTCAGCGGAAAGGCAGATTATGAAGATGAAGTAAATTCATTTGAGACCAGCGCTGTGCAAAACTTATTAAATATATGAAAAGTCACAATAAAGTGGTGTAGTTATTTTCAGAGTAGTTTTTGCTGGATCCCTACAACGCGCATCCTCGGGTGAAGGATAGCGGCAAGCTTGGTGAGACCCTTGCAAAATGGGTATGAGGAAAATAAAATGCCTTCTCGCGAATCAAAAACCAGCCGTCGGAAAGTGAGGTTAGCCACCTGCTTGAAGACGTAAACATATCTTATACGGCTCAAAGTATTTAAATTGCCTCGAAACAAAACCTGACACAAGGAAATAAAGAGACCTGCGATATAACAGCCGTCAGCCAATTCATAAGAACCCGCCGCAAACACATTGATGGGAAAGGATCACATGAGCTGGTAAAGATAGTCAGGGATGGAATTCCAAGAGGAGGTAGGAGACTACTAGGTAGACCTCCAAAGAGATGGCGAGAATCGTAGACCTCCGGTTCAATCCGCTTCTGCAATAGCCTTTAATACGATAAGAAAGAAAGACTTCCTAGAATTTTTTGTCTAATCTACACACTTTAGGAACTATTTAAGCAACTTTACTATAGTTTTCACGTTTAGAAATAATTAAGAATAATTAAAAAGCAGTGATACTATTCTAAATAAGTCTGGTTAAGAAAGCAGTTGGAACTAACAATACCAACTCATAAACCAGTCTCTAGACAACGCCAGGATTGATGATTTAAGTTTTTTATTATATAAATCAATTGATATCATAGATCTAAACTATTATTGTATGATAATCGTTTATTAAAATTTATTGAAAACATAAGTAAGGAAACAATAATTATGTTAGTTATTTACGCGGTTCACAGCTTTGAAAAAAGTAGTTAACAAAACAAACACCTAAAACGCATTAAAAAGAGGTAGAAAATAGCAACGCACAATGCTAAATTGTCTTGTATTTCGATGACAGTCGATCTAGGATAAGGCAGATCATAAACCCAACCTAAACTTAAGTACTCGCCACCCGAAATCTAGACATACTTATCACTTACAATATAATGGCGAGAGAGTGTCTAAAGGTTAAGGGCTCTTTAAAATTCGCTGAAGTTTATTCCCGCATTACAAGAGACGCTTATATAATTTTTATTCAAGTACACTTATATAATTTGACACAAAAAAATCAATTACTTAAAAATTTGGAATTAAATCAATTTGATAAATCCATTATAATTTAAAGAATGTTACCAAATAAATATACTACTATATTATATTATATTTTTTATACTATATTATTATATTCCAAGAAATTGTTTTACTTTTAGCAGAATGGAAAAACTTCAAATACACAAGAATAATTTTAATTTTTATTACTTGGAAGTAAAAACTTAAATATTTCTCTCATTTTAAAAGGAATTTATATTGGTAGATTTCAAAAAATAACATTTATTACATACTTTGTTTTTGATTCTAATAAATACTATCTGAAACTAATGTAACAGAAAATTAATAATGTGCTAAAAAACCGTTTTGTCGGAATTTTTGTAGAACCGTTATTTTTTTTTTTTAATTTTGATTTTAGTTTTTTATCCATTGCATAGAATATGCGACATTCATATAGAACTTCTAATTTTACTATTAGAATTGTTTAGAAAATGCAACAACAATTTGTTAATTGTTCAAGTGAAGAAATGTATAAGCATAATTTGTTTACCTTTAATGGTTCTAATGTTACTTTCTCTAATTGTTTTTTTCCAATAGTACAGACGCTGATATTCCAAACAAATATATTTATTTGACAAAGTATAAGTTGTCCAATAAAACAATACTTGGTCTATCATCTTGTCGCATTTAGTTGTTGTAATAGAATTTCTTTAAATTTGAAAAATTTTGACTTATTTTGCTACAGCATAGTGCAATTAGATACTCTTATTGTATTGTAGATGTGTGAGTAAACAAGACTGGTTTTACAACCATCGGTGTAGATGAAGCCAAAGTTAAATGTGTATAAAAACAACATTTGTCTAGCTCTGCATTAGCATCTAGAGTTGAGACTAAAAACGATGCGCGATTCTTTTCGGAATCTAAAAAATTCTTGCTGAAAAACTAAACGCAGTAGTAACATATTGAGCAACTGATACGTAGTCCAGTAAACATACATTTTATTCCAAATGTATATTTGTTGGAAATATGCACTTTACAACTATGAAACCATTAAATACTATCCATATAATATTAAAAGTAAATTCAGAAGTTATGTGATATTCTAAGAAATTACAATCAAAATTTAACTAAAAAACTAGAATCAATGTTTTAAAAAAATGGTACATTCTAGAAAAATTTTGAGAAAATTATTTTTTGGCATATTATAATCAGTCAGTTGCTGTTAATTTGATTTTAAATAAAAAAATAATCAAAAATTTATTAAATTATAAAAAAACTATCACAGGTATCCTCTAAGTATAAATTAAAATAGTACTCAAGTTAACGAAATATTTTCATGACATTTCAACAATCTTCTTATGTTTCATTGTAAAATTGAAACGCAGTTTTAATACCATGCCTAGGCACAGCTGAAAAAACGTATAAAGACGAATAATTCCTTCACATCGGCTAAAAAAGAATATCGGAGGTAATATCATCAAGCTTATAAAACGTGTCTTGGCGATTTTTTCAGGTTTAGACGCACAGAGTTGATTTTTACGACATATTTCGGTCGCATTCCCGCCTAGTGTTTATAAACGTGAAAAATCTTTAGATGCTCAGTGTCAGGACATCCGACTTGGTTGGCGAGATTTGTCACTGAAATCAGGCTCGTGAAGAAGATTCATTATTTTGACAAGAAGATGGCCAATTTCCATCAAGAAATATTGGCCTTATCGAAATCAATATAAGATCCCAAGTATATAAATAAATTATGATATTCTTGGAAAGCGTAATATATTTGGTTGATATGATTATTATTGAGTTGGCAAAGATTTGATAACAACCAGTATAAAAGGTACAGATCAAAAGATAGACGTATGGGTTGTCAGTATTGCTTTGAAAGCAGCACTCAAGCTAAATCCACTTGGGAATGCATTCCTTCAACTAATGGAACATAGGATAGCGAAGGGTGTTAAAACGGCTCGAGAGTATTGCCGTTAAATACTTAAGCATATCAACGTAAGGATGAGCTTGCCAAGAATTTCCCAAACAGTTGTAATTGTACTCTTTAGTTGTTCTATTCAACGCGAGAAACCTGCCAACTGCATTAACAATGTAGTGTAGGAATATAACATCTTTGACTGATAAATAAATGCAAAGCATTGTTAGAATTCACTTGAATAGAAGAAACTGCAAAAATATCGATAAATATGTTAATTGAACTTATCTTGCTTTGCAATTTTCAAGATTTATGACTACTTCCGAGAGTGGAAGATTGGCCTTCTATTGGCAATTGGAATTTAAGCAGTTCAGCAAAATTTCCACTTGGTTAAACTAAATCTAAAATCATTTCACACCTCATGAAAGGAATATATTTAAATTTTTTTAATAAAAACACGGAGAGGATCTTTGCGTGGGAGAAATTTTTCCGACTTGATTAAACAGGTAGTTATATGGTATTGACTCAATGTGAATGTGGTTTGATAAGTGGAACATTTTCATGCGAAAGTGGAAAATATCGCAATTTTCTTGCGTGCGTAAATATAATTCGAGATGGAAATTTTTAGTTCCATTGCGAGTTGTAGCATGCATTCAAACAAACTACACATACAAAGCAGAATTAATAATCGAGGGTTTACTGAATATTTGAGATAACTGTGAAATATTGTTGGTATGCGTGTTTCAATTGCTAACTGAATCAACTCAATTTCTCGTCGTATTTATGCAAACATTATATTTGGATTCTTTAGAATTAAAATATGAAAACTATATTTAGTTATTGGTTCAATGTGTAAATCGAACGCACAAAGTAAATGTAATAAATATCGTTTGTTTGCGCAAGTAAATAGATGTACTTTGAATAGGATTCTATTAGTGCTTCTTGTGGTGGGTAAATAAACTTTAAGTAGTTTTAAAGATCACAACCCTTAAATGCTATCTCGCCATTATAGTATAAGTGGTAACTATGTTAATGTTTTGGGAAAAGAATACTTAACATCGATTGCCATCGATTGCCATGCGTTTGTGTGTTGCTATTTTCTATGCCTGTTTAGACTTTTCTCTTCGCTCGTATCACACGCATAAACAATTATTTTAAGGTCATTGCTGAATTACTATCTTTCTTCAAAATCATAATTATTTATAAAATTAAAGAATCATACTTTTCTAGCTCTGTTTCTAATTAAAGTCTATACATCGTATTGATTTCAAGTTTAAAAAAATGACATTTTAATTTATTTAATATGTAAATTCAAACCTGAACTAAAATTAAATTTCATGGAAATTATTGATTGATTGTCGTAACGTGGTATTATTTAATTATCCTTTAACTACTATGAAATTTATCAAGGCTGGCTTAATAGCAAAAAAAACAGCAAAGGAGAAAACTATATTTAATGAAGAATAACGCTCCTTAATGATATAGTAGCACCACGCCAAAGGCAATCATTAATTTAATTACATCTACTATATCCACCTTCAAGTCAAAGTGCTCGTATTGCAGAATAAATACTTCACGATAATTACAACTCCTTATACTCCTTTAGCTTTGACTCGTTGTGGTTGTCACTAGACAACTAATAATAATACTAATCTGGCATTGAAGTGAAAGGGATTACGATTTAAGTAGTCAGATTGTATACTTGGTTTTATTATACATTTATCTAGTCCCAATAGGCAAAGGTAACAATAAATTCATCTTCTCATTTATGACTCTCTACAAGCTACTAAAAGATTATTTTTTATTTTATTTCATAGGAGTAGTCGTGGAGAAAGCGATCTCCTGAGCCAGTACAGTCGAAGTAGCCCTCGAAACAGTCACCAAGCCGGAGCAAATCGTCACCACTTTAGCCACTCCCAGATCGAGTACAATCCCGAGATTGAGCTCGATGTGGGTCGCGAGAAGCGCTGCAATAAGTACCTCGCAACTATGGTGACTATGTATGCGATATTTATGTGTCCACTGATGATTCTTCGAGTGGCTCGATTGGCATTGTTGGAGACGTACGAGAATGCGGCGCATTTCGATATTACGTACACTGCATTCGTTTGGTTTGCGTTCCTGCCAACCTGCTCCACTCCAGCGTTGTATGCCGCATGGCATATTAGCAGGTAAAGGCATATTATGCACAGACACGCACTCGACCAGCGTGGTACAGTAGCCAAATATGTTGAGAGGGTGCGTTAGTCATATGTTATCGCTCTTGGCATGAGCACGTTTCGTTGAATAAATCGAGTTACGTGAGGTCACTGTTTCAACGAACCATTGATTTGCATTCTGGCAAAATCTTCTATAAATCCTAGCGATATCTTAAATATTTGCACGCCAACCTTAAAGCTAGCTTTTGTTTTCGCCCTTTTTACTTTTACAAAAACACTTTAGTGTTTTGTTGAGTTGAAGATCAATTTATCTCTCCAATCTTTTATGGTGACATTTACGGTAGCATCAAACCACTTCGATGATAAGTGATGGCAAACAAACTGTACAATTGTCTGGACATCGTAAGTATTTATCTAGGTTCTTGTTCGTGTTTGCTCTGAATTTTATACCTCTCTAGTGTCTTAAAAAACTACTGTAAGGATGCGTGCAAGAGCACCGAAAAGAAAAAAACGCACCTTCAATATAAAATTAAATCCACGCTTGAGTTAATGCGTAATTGTTCGCATAATGTCAACGTAAAAGTTAGCTGGATTTCCGACAATTTACATTTTCAGGCCAACAAAAGAACGCCTCAGGGGATACTTTCGAATCAGCAACCGGAAAATACGTCGCTCGTGCGAAACGGCAGAGACGTCGTGTATTTCAACGCAATCCACACCACCGCCGTTGGGCCAGATAGAGTCGAATCGCAGCAGACACCTCCCTCAACCGCCGTCCCAGCAACCGGTCAAGCAGGCGTCATGGCAGCACAACAACCATCGTCCACATAAACCGTTGCCAGCCGTGCATCAACAGCAACGATATGTGGCAAATGACATCGCGCAGGACTATCACACACCGCTCAGAGATAATCTGATCGAGGTGTATCCGGACCAGCATGTCTTCTATACTGGACCACATCCGATCCGAGGAGAGAGGAGCGCATCTCGACGGAATTGATCTCTAGAGAATCGTGGCTCTCCAGCGTCCACGATGTCAATATCACCAAGGTCATCTGTAATATTCGAACAGGGCCGTTTTGATCAAAGGTAACGAATTGAAACAGATTTGATAATGTGTGCCTTTTATTTGGTGTTAATCTTTCGTTTCTTGATAAAGTTTTCTTTAGGACCAGTAAGAGCTTAGTAAGTTCTCCGAGTTGTTACAAAAAGTCACGTTTGTTACCAAATCCATCGCTATGCCGTGCCATATCACAGAGACGTCGTCAACGATGCAGCGATTGCAAACTTGAACAACTAATATGAAAGCAGCATGAACGCCGCTTTGAAATTGTGATAGATATGTAGAGTATAGAAGTTCATACAAGTAAGTTAAGATAAGCTCGTGAAGGCATGTGATTTTATTGGATTAAGATCGAGAAAATCTAATTTAGAACTAAAGCTATATAGAATATTGTTGTGTACTTAGGAATTTAAGTGATTACAAACAGTTTCTAAACCAACATCCGAAAATACCCAAGCTGTCCGCTCAAAATATCAAACTCAACATTATCTAGTTCCATTGTAAAATTAACATTAATTCAGATTAAAAAATGGCCAAATAGAAATGACAAATACTTAATATTTTAATCGATATCAAACATTTTTAATTCGAAATGTTTAAAATAGACTAGATTTGAATAAGAATTGTGGTATAATCTCAATAGAATTATAACGAATTTTCACCGTATTTTCATAATACTGAGCCTATGGAAACGTAAAAATTCATTGTAATTCTGAGATCATTAAAGGAACCATGTGCAGTGACGATGATTTATTTAGCGAGGGGCTGTTGGTGCAACTTAATTTGAGGTCACTTTGGGGTTTACATACAATATGTGTTGAAAGGGGTAAGTTGTCATTGCAACTTATGTCGGGGCTCTTGGTGAGCGCCTAATGCACAATTCACCACTGATTATGTCTAATGTTAAACAATTCATTTTGAGTCATTAAGATTTAATTATGTGAGAACTAATTGATGGTCATTAAGACTTTCTTGTGTTGAACTGAAGATTAGTGACAAAATGGACACAAAAGGAATTAAATTCTATTTGTATAAATATTGGACAAAACATACATTTTATATGGGTATTGTTGTTATGACATTTACTTGAAAGGAATTAGGGTTCTTACAGCGATTAATGTTTACAAGTTTATTCTATGTAGATGTAACGTATCTTTGTGTGAAGATCTTTGATAATTGCAATAAATAAATGTTACATTTATTTATTTAATGGGAACATAATTTTTAATTATAAAAACTTGACAACAGAAAAAACATTAACTTAAACAAACCAAAATTTAGCTTTCACAAGCTTTCTAAATTATTTTATTTTAGCAACAAACCGAAACCAATCAAAAATAAAATTTTATTTACATAATGCATTTCTTTTTTCTATCTCTAAGAATATTTTACTTAATGAGCTTTTACTTGAATTATTCTTGTTCGTTTGCCACAAAATCATTGCGTGATTTCCATGAGGATTGGTTTTTTATCTTCTTTCATTTTCCGCTTCTAATCTACAATTCGGTAGATGTAGTGGTTTTTACAAGTTACAATCCATCAAACTGTGTACCGTGTTCAACTCTTTTAAACTAAAAAAAATGTTATAATGGAGCAAAAATGTGCATTACGTAAATTGCTTTCGTTTTTTACGTTTGGTCAAGAACTTATTCAGTAGATCTTGGCGATGTAGACTAGGGACAGAAATTAATCACTGTACTTATAGTTAATTGTTGTTTGTTATTTTGGAGCGTACTGCAACCGTGCCGGATACCGACACCGTACTTGACCTCCATTTTAGCATCAGTTAGCAGTTATTGGAACTGAGACCGGTGGAAATATATATTATATTGAATATACCCCCAACAGGCGGGTTTACTCGTGTACTCCGAATATGCACCTCGTTGTCACTGCTACAGTCAGACAGCATACCGTCTGCACTACGGAGCGGGGCTGATATTTAATTTATTGTAATAAATATAATAAAAACAATAGCATTTTAGTTTTATCAGTTTAAAAGTTAATTATTTTTATGAAACATGTTTGTACTTTAATGAAAAATTTAATTCATGATATGATTGACATATGTCAATTGGAATAAATATAATTGATGCAATTGTTTTTTGTTTATTTTTATAGTAATTTTTATATATTTGTTGTCAACTTTATACTACCAGTACTAAGTCACCTTTTCTACTCTCAATCTACATCCACGTTCTTACTCCCTTACAAATACACTTCTCCACCTTAACTTCTAACACACTTTTGCCTGTAACACTCGTCTTCGCTCCCTCGCTCCTCTTCAACTCTGACTCTCCCGCGCTCACATTCCTCACTCCAATTATCACTCCGTTGCTACCCACGCCCTCTCTCGTCCACTACCGCAATCAGCCTCAAAAGTCGACTACATATTTTAGTTAATATAAATTAATAAATAATGTTATCAACAATTAGATAATTCAATAATAAGGAAACATGTTTCTTATTTCAAGTTAGCCAAAGCAAGACGCAATCAAAGTTGCCTACAACATTTTTGTTGATTTTGTTCAAGGACAAGCACAACATGAATCGAGTCTATTTAGTAAACAACAGCTGCTCCACCGTGTGCAGTACATTTGTGTGCTATACGACGGCTACAACGCAGTCACTGTTTTTAAAAAATGCTTTGTTGTTACAAAACAGCAAAACAAAGGAATCATCTGCACCAAAGTGAGCTAATTCATTAGAGGTTTGACAAATAAGATTTTATAAATCAATGAAGTTGCCCATTTCCTCTGAAATGTCCAGAAAAGATGTCATCAGCATTCGATTCAACCAAGACCAAGGTAGACCTGATTAATCTGAAATTGAATAATGAAAATAAATATATTTTCCAGGTTGCTTTGCTTCATGTATGGAAACAGGTTTGAGGATTTACAATGTTGAACCATTGGTTGAAAAGGCACATTATGGTAATTTCAACTTATTTATAGAAATTGTTATTAGGCTCAATAATTTTCTAGATGTGGAATTGATGGGTAGTGTTGCTCAATGTGAGATGCTTTATCGTACTAATGTATTTGCAATTGTTTCTGGTGGATCTCGAACTAAATTTGCAGATAATACACTTTTGCTATATGATGACATTGCAAAGAAATTTGTTTTGGAATTGACATTCAACTCATCAATTCGGGCTGTACGCCTAAAACGTGATAAGTATGAAGAAAACTACAGTATTATAAGTAAATCTTTGTATGTTTCTGATTATTTCAGAATGGTTGTGGCACTATTGACTCAGATTCATGTATTCTCTTTTCCTACACCCACACAACGACTGTTTTCGATAGAAACGAGGGCAAACCCAAGAGGATTGTGTGAATTGAGTCCTTTAGTCTCCGCTGAAAGACGAATTGTTGTATTTCCTGGTCACAATATAGGCAGTGTTCAAATTGTTGACCTGTCTAGCACTGAAAGTGGAATATCAAGTGCACCGATCTGGATTGCAGCGCACAAGAATGAGCTTGCATGCATTGCATTGAACCAGCAAGGTACTCGAATTGCAACGGCAAGCATTCAAGGCACACTAATTCGAGTCTGGGACTCGATTTCAAGAACAAAGTTGGTTGAGCTACGAAGAGGATCAGATCCTGCTAACGTGCAATGGTACAAACAATTAGTACTTAGTTAATTAATATTAAAATGTGTATGAATTACAGTATAAACTTCAGCAACGATTCGGATTATCTGTGCTGCTCTAGCGATAAAGGAACTGTACATATTTTCGCTATAAAAAACACCAATTTGAACAAGAAGATGTCGTACGTATTAAAAAAGTATTCGCTAAGTTGCATGCTGCTTGCGGTTTGCCTTGTATTTCCTCGGAAACACACTAATTGAATTAATTGCAGAATCACTAATTTTGGTCTTCTTGGAAACTACGGCGATTCCCAATGGGCTTTAGCCAACTTTACCGTACCACCCGAATGTGCGTGTGTTTGCGCTTTTGGGCCGAATAATTCCGTCATAGCAATCTGCCTTGATGGAACTTTTCACAAATATGTTTTCAACAACGACGGGAATTGCAATCGTGAAGCCTTTGATCAGTACCTGGACATATGCGAGGATGATGACAATATTTACTAGTGGATATGGAGGTAATTTTATTTCACTGAATCAAATTTATAATAAATGGAAGTGGATCCCACTTTGTAAACTAAGATAACACAAACGGGAGTAACACACTTGCACTGCGCCATATTAGATAGATTTTTGCAAACTTAAAGTGATAAGTTAGGGGTATCAGCATAGAATCAATTCTTAAATAATTGTACTGAGTATAGATAGCATTTATATGGTTTGTTGTATGTTTAAATAGTTACTGGTTTTATAAAAATAGATGATTTACGATAGTCTGTTGAGTTATTATGAGACGACTTTATATCTTGATAATAATCAGGGTAGTTATGAAAAAACAATCATTTGTGTCTTTAAACCAAATATTTTTTACCACAAAGCGATGCATTTTTATTTACACCACCACATTCTGGTAAAATAGATCATTTTTGATTGGAATCAAACAAAGATTTATCACCTACCTTACACTCTCGAAGTGTATTTGCACGAATTTGTTATCAAGACTGCATAGCAAACCGATTTACAGATAAACGCCTAATATTTTAATCATACCGATTTCACATTGTTCCTCAAAACTTACAGTATCATATAAACATGAATGAAATGAACAACGTAATTGTTCAAGAAATTGCGCAAAATGAAGAAATCGAAAACGCCAGACTGGTACTTTTGTCGCACAAAGACAAATGTGATGAGCAGTTTGGGCAAATCAAGTTTGGGAAAATTGTTGGCACTAATAAATTCTTATATGTAATCCTCAAGTGTTCCACTATAGACAATCAGTTATTAGATGGCATTACCACAGAACTTTACAAGAATGAAATCTGGTTTTACAAAATTGTTCTTCCTGCTTTCCAAACGTTACAAATTGAATTCAACATTAGTGAGCCTTTTGATAACACAGTGAAATTCTACGGGAACATTCATGATCGCCTCAGTGAAACGATAGTTCTTGAAAATATATTGGTAAGCGGATATGAATGGTGGGACTGGAAACTTCACCTGAATGATGAACATCTTGCATGCGCGTTTCAAGCGCTTGCCAAATTTCATGGAACAAGTTTTGCCATGCAGAGGTGTAAACCACATTTATACTCGGAAATCACCCAAGGAATAAGCAAGCGGATATTCCGCGCATTTCAGCTGAAAATGCGGCTTTGGAAACAAGTGCAAGATATCCTCGATGATCTAGGACCGAAAATGTTCGACGCTGATGACGAAGGAACGTACCTTAGTAAATTACAGTCATTATCAGTTTGTGATCACATGGAGGAGGCATTTGCCTATAATGCCAAAACTGTTATTATCCAAGGAGATTGTTGGTGTACGAATGTTTTATACAAATATGGCAAAGCTTTAGAGTATGATGTGCCAGAAGCAATGAAAATGATGGACTTTCATTTGATGCAACTGGCTTCGCCAGTTTTGGACCTCTCGTTTTTCTTCTACGGAAGTGCCTCAAAAAACTGCGTTGATAACTTGGAAGACTTTTTGTTAGAATACCATAATGCTTTAACTGCACATTTAGCAGAATTCGGCATTAATGCAAGAGATATATTCTCTTATGATGACCTTTATATACATTGGACGACCGTTGCAAAATTTGGTTTGTTCATGGCAGTAGCTGCCAGAAAGTTAATGCTGATTGATGAGGATGATGCAACAGATTTAGGTATAGACCCAAAATCATTTCTGATCAACGTAAAACTCTCAGAGGAGAAGCAAACGCTGTACTGTGAAGAATTGCGGGACTTGTTTATACATTTTATTGACAATCATTTTATCTAAGTTCAATGTGTACCACTGAAACCTTAATTTTATTGTACCAACATTAAATTTTATTTAACTTTAGTACCCTGCTTTGATAAAGATCTAGCAAAGCAAATGACATTACCATAATCATCCAGTCTTCACACAAAATTAACGGTTATGAATTTCGTTTTCGATTGTTAGAAATCAGTGATTCACGCAGAAATAAATTACATCAATATGCAAACGTTTCATGCATAGCTTGGGGTAATTGTCCAACAGAATTAAGTACATGTGTAAAAAATAAAACACTGCTACACAGTATCAACTGACACATTAATTCTGAACACTGCATTTTGATCTTGCAGACTGAGTTTGATGCTCTCTTCAAAACGTTGCTTGATACTGGAAAACTCCATTACATTCTTTGGTTTACACTCAATCCAATAGCGATCAAATTCATAAAATAAATAGCTGTAGAACTGATGAAACAGTCTAATTGTAGGTAAACTCTTTGATGTGTTGTACACATAGGTCTTTGCAGTTCCATCCCTTAAAAGTTGCCAGGCCATGCTGGTCAAGTTAATGCCAACAATAGCAAATGCATAACCATATCTAGGATGATGTGAGTGAGATAAAACATGTGTGGCTGGACCTTTGTACTCCTGAGCAAAAAATAACAAGTTTTCTAATCCCAGTAAACCCATCCCCCTAAAATCTGTCTTTGGATCATCACCTTGGAACCCAATGTCCTGCCACTGCTTAGTGATTCTTGAGTCTAACTCCTCATCTGGCATCAAAAGGTCCCACAGCAATTGCAGTTTCTCTTCATGTGCTGGATCTTCTGCATCATAAGCAGTGGTGCGCAGAGCCTCCACCTCAGCAAACAATTGTCTGTAGCCCCAAATTTGCTCAATACATTTGCCAAAACTCTTCACAAACTGGTAATGAACTCTTGGGTTAATCTTCTTTACATGTAGAATGGTGCTTACACACCCTTGGAGAATTTCGCGTTCGTTGACGCCGGTAAAGCGACGATTATCAGCCACATCATTGAGGTGACTAATTAATTGCTTGATGTGTATGGAGCGTGATAAATTAAGAGATCGTTCGATTTTCTTGATGCGTGGAGCCCCACTGTAAACACCATAACAGATTCGTTGCAATTCGCAAAGGCCGGTGGTTTTACGAAGAAACCACTTGTAAATGGGGCGAACGTAACATTGCACCAAGAACCAAATGTAGGAGTACATTGTCAGGTTTATGTTTCTCACGAAGACATTGTGGATTTGAGGTAAGGTATCATTCGTTTAAGTTAATACATTAGTTTGGGCAGATGTAAACATTTTCGAAGGCACTAAACTCGCCGAATTTGATGATTCGACGATTTGTTTGTATCGGCACCAACAAAACGAACTTGGCCACATTCACAGGAAGATGTCAAATGTCAAAAGTACTGTTGACATGGAAGCTTGTTGACTCAATATTAAATATTTTTTGAACTTCAAAATAAATTATTATGTTGATAAAACTTCACTATAACACTTACTTTTAGTTACTTCATATAACGACGTAATCACACTCAACAATACACCAATATAAATTATGTTAACCATCGCAAACTGAATGATGCTTCTTCTTGATTTTAACAATCAGTTAATACTAGATTTAAGACAAGATAATTAAGACATCTTTATTTATTCCAAGTATCTTCATACTTGAATGAATCAATTACAAGCATAGAATTTCCTAATAAGATTCGACATCTTTTGATATCGCAAATAAACCAATCCTTAAACAATACTGTGCTAAAAAGAAAAGAAGAAGTTGCTGTTTCATACTACGCAACAATAATTGGAAAATGGGTTTGTTATCGTTTCGATGCAGATACGCTAGACTCCTGCAACAGTGCGCAGCATCTACTCATCGGCAGATACAATTTGGCCTAACAATTAGTGTAAGTCTTCAAATCAATGTGTAAAGATCGTAATAATTATATTTCATCTGTGCAAATGATTTCAACTAACAGGCAAATAAAATTATTGAGCATAAAGTTGTCAATTGTTGTTATATTAGGTATTTTCTCAAAATATGCTAAATTTTTTTTTGCTGTCATTATATAATCAATGAATCTCACTAATCTACATCTACGATTAGGGTCAATAATATTGAATATTATTTGTATTCTACAACAACGATAGGATAGTAAGAAACATTGCTGGGAATTGTACGAATGCTAAAGAATATTAAAATTTATACATATTCGCATCCCCATAGATTCATCCACCGTTCACTCAAATTGAAACCCAATTCGCCTTGTTCATATCCGTTCATTGCTTGTTCGGAAACAACTTCCAATTTCATTTTTGTGCAATAACACCAATCATCCTGAGTTTTCAACATTCTTGTCTTAGCTTCCTTTATATCCGACCCGCTCTGCTTTTCGGTACAATTCTGCTTACATTCTTGGATTTTCTCTTGGATGAATTGCACATTGGCCTCAAATTTACTAGTGTACTCGTTCCTGACTCGTTTAACAACATCAGTAGTCATCGCTTCCTCAATCTTCATTACTCCACTTTCATAATCATAGATGCCATTATAATAAAAAGGCGCACAGCTATTATCAAACGTGCCGGCTTGTCCTCGGAGTTTGTCAACGTATACATCCATGCGGGCATTTAAAGAGTTATTGAGAGCGGTAATATCTTTACGCACGTCATCTTGCCTCTTGGCTAAATTTGTTTCTGCAACATTTGGGAGTGCTTGGGCGATTGTCAGAAGTTCTTGGAGATTAGAAGCGCCAATTAGGTCTGGAAGACAGAAAGGTTCAGCTAGACAAAGAAGTGGTCCATAAGAAATGAAGAGAAAAAGTGTTACGCGTACTAAAAGTGACATTTTCGTAAATAAATTAAATTTATAATAGTCAAAACTTTAGAATGTATGAACCTGAACGCTTGTTTCTTGTTTATATAGCGGTGACTCAACTGCAAAAAATGCGAATAGTTAGATAAGCAAAGTTTTTACCATTTCTTAATTATCTCCAAATTCCATTGGTATTTAAAATCAACTGATAGGCAGTTGAAACTAATAATATGTTTTTCATAACAGAAACTATTAACATATTTTCCAAGTCGTATAATTACCTACTTGAAAAACAATTTTAAATATATTGCGCAGTGTTATTTTTTACTATTCAGTTGCACATAATGTTGTTATTGGTACCAAGTCCAAAAATTAGTATAATATTGAACCTAATCAACCAAAACTTAAATAATTTAATACAAATAAATTTCATTAAAACAATTCACAAAGCGGAGAATAATTAAGAAAAATAATTAATTAATAATTACGAGATGGCATTAACGGCATTCGATCAATCATGATTTTCTAAAAAAGAGGGTGTATCAAAAGTTTCCAATTTAGCTGTCCTTAATAACAATTCATTAATAGATGCGGAGGAAACGTGTAAAAACGTAATTTCTTTATCTTTAATGGTTCGCAAGTTATAAGTTATGAAAGCACTGATATGAACGCATATATTAAACAAAAATACATTTGGACAATGTAGGTGCACTTGACTCAGTATGAGTTGCGCAATACGACACTAGTATTGCAATTTTCTTGACGCATTTATAGTCATTTTTGCGACTGCAACAGTTTTAAATAATTCGACTCTTGAAAATTGGAATACTAGTGTCGTATTGGGCAACTCATACTTAATCGAATAAACACACTTTCATTACATTCCAAATATATATTTTGTTGTTGTTATTAGGGAAGTTGAGAAAAAGAACCGAAATGCAGTCAAAACGTTGATTGGTTTTATTTCACAATATGCTTCTTTAAGCCTGACTCACCACCTTCGCTTCCTCGTTTCTCATGCGTAACTGACTACTTCTCCCAACCTCACCCACTGGTGTGGTATGTGTCGACCTCTTGTGAGTTTTAATTGTCTTGACATTATATTTCAACATATTTGTTCGGAATTTGCTTTCATATCAACGTTCGCACTTTTTCACAAAAATTCACTTGGAAAACTTATAACTTTAGAACTATTCAAGTTAAACCAATTACGTTTTCACACATTTTTTCAGTATTTATTTACGAATTGTTATTCAAGACTGATATTCTGCGCTTCTTCTGTGATTTCGTATCCGGGCCAGTTTTTGGCATCAAGGTTGCTCCGTGCAGGATGCAGAATGTAATACTTTGTACCGAAAGTTTTATAGTGACACATTTATATCAATGGTTTTCGAAACCACAGTTCATACGGAGTTTTACTGTTCACCGAAATCCAGCCAAATCAGTTCAGCACGCATGATGCCATTTCGACAGCTTCTGCCCACAGAGAGTGAGGCAAGTTCTTAGCGTTCAACAGTGTCCTCGCAGCTTCAACTAATGTCCGTTTATCTCGTTCTACGCACCCGTTCTGTTCTAGCGTATAAGGCATAACAATGTTTAACATTATACCCTTAGAGTTGAGAAAGCTTTTAACAGCACTGTTATCGAACTCCTTCTCGCCAACGCACCGTAGAATTTTGATAGTAACACCAACTATAGACGCTTTCTTCACGAATATCTTCAAACAGTTAACCACTTCACTTGGTTTTTACATAGAAGTCCCGTCAAAATTTTGTGTAGTCATCTTTAAAACAAACCAAACCAGGTAGTTTGCATTGGGCCACAAACATCACTGTGATGTTTGATTCAACGGCGGCACCCGACATATTTTTTCCCAACCAAAACGGTAATTGATGTTGTTTGATTCTTTAATAGCATATCAAACTCATCCTTCATCGCGCACTTCCACTCTGAGACGTGTAAAAAGTTTCATGCACACATGCATTACAAAAAAAATCACGATCAACGAACATGGTTTCATGCTTTGCCAGAAACTCCCGCACATGAGCTTCATTCTGATGACACAACCGCTCGTACCAGGTCTGGAGTACTTCTACCTTGGTGGTGTCATAAGCTTGGGCACTCCTCTTGCTTTTCATTGTAATGTGGTATTTACCTGATTTTCAAGTTCTGTAATGAGCGCTCTAAATATTCGTTGTAACTTTAAGATACGTGTTGTTGTGTTTAGAGATCCTTCTCGTGTTTAAAGTTCTTGAACAACCTATCCAGCCGTAACCCTATATTTTGCTTATATACAGACACTAGCTTGTACCACACTTCTTTTGTCGTTTCGCATGGGTTGGGAGTTCCACATTTAATAGGACTGATGTTGCCTCGTTAATAATTTCGAAAACATCCATTTGCACAATAACTTTCCATCCATAAAGCCGCGTGAAATGTATAAATAGAAACTCAATACAATTTTATTTTTTCAATAGTCTATATTCCATCATTTCGAGTACAATAATAGATACTCCAGTTTGATATTTAGACATGTTTAAACAATTATTTATCAATTAAGACATCTATTCAAGATTCACTACATTATGTTAAATCTTAACATTTACTTCAATGCACATTTTAATTTCTTTATAACATGGGCATCATTTTCAAAAGTATAAAATGACATAAGTATAAATTTAAATTTTGTTCTTTAACAATTATTTAACTCCATAATTAAAGAAATTGTAATCAAAATTGTCAACAAAGTAGCCCGTAATTAATATAATTGGTCATGCAATATAATTTTGTCAATTTTGGGTCTAAATTCGCAACTTCTTATGGCAGCATTAAAATAATAACGAAAATGTCCTCCTATATCTGTACAAATCTTCCTTAAAACGTTCATGCTTAGGGTTCTGTATATTGTAGAAGTAATGTAACCCACTAACTATCGACACATTATTTCCCACGAGAAGAATCAAAAAGTAAACATGATGAATATGAACACAGCCTCATTTTTGTTTGGATTTTTACAGGCTTATAGACTAGCAAGTGCGGAACACCGGTGTGTTTTCGGAAATGCTCTTTTCCCCATTGTTTTTCGTAAACACAACACAAGACGTCAACTCATCGGCCAACGTGTTGCAGCTGCTCTTTCAGTACTTTGTATTCAGGAGAATGCTAAACTGTGCCCAAAATTTAATTATACTTATACAAACGTGATAATTATGCGGCGCACAATAAATGCCCCGGACATTAATTCGGTTGAGTTTAGAGCCGGCTGTGGGTCCCGCACTGCTGTGGCTGCATAAAGAGTGAGATATCTGCGTACGGCGCTTCCGTCGCGTCGTCACGTGAAAAAAGGAACTATGAGATGTAAACGTTTACCTTACATACATGGTACACTGATGTTCTAATTCAGATCCTGGAGTAGGAACTGTAGTCGCGAAAATTTTTGAATTTCTCTTAAAGACGCTAAGTTTATAAAGATCGAAACAAACATAATAAACGAGAATTAAACTTATTTGATACCGTCCGGAAAATGTCAGTTCAAGAGAAGTTCCTTCGGCGTTTCCCATGTGAATCCTTCGCGACCAAAGTGACCGTATGAACTTGTCTTCTGGTAGATGGGCTGCCTCAACTTCAATTCCCTGCAAACAAAAGATAAACAAAATTATAACGCATAGAACAAACAACCATCCATTGAACAAATTTCTCAATAGTAAAAATCAGCCAATTACAGTTAATATCATGGCCATCAAAAGTAGCAAATAAGATAACATCATTTTAGAATTAAAGTTTGACACATCACAAAAATTTAACATACTTGACGATTTTGCCAGGACGCAAGTCAAAGTTCTTCTTGACAATGTTCAAGAGCTCAGTCTGGGTAAGTTTCGATGTACCGTAGTCAAAAACTGTGATAGAAAGAGGTTCAGCGACTCCAATGGCATATGCAACTTGAACCAGACAACGTCTGCAGAGACCAGCCTTGACTAAAGATTTCGCAACCCAACGAGCGGCATAAGCGGCTGATCTATCTACTTTTGTAAAGTCCTTTCCAGAGAATGCACCACCTCCATGTGCACCCCATCCGCCATAGGTATCCACAATAATCTTACGTCCAGTGACACCAGCGTCACTCTGTAATAAAAATAAAGAATAAAAACCTGCACTTTGTAGCAAATTATTTTAAAGATAGCATCATTTACATCTTAAATTTTATCTAATACACAATTAGATTTGTAATGAATTACCTGTGGTCCACCTATGATAAACAACCCACATGGATTAATGTGAATAACAGTATTGGTGTCCAAATACTTGGCTGGAATGACCTGTTCGATAACTTTGGTCTGAACCTCACTGCGGAGTTCTTCAAGGGTGATCTTTTCACTGTGTTGCATAGAGACAACCACAGTGTGCACACGTAGTGGAATGCAAGCTCCATGATGATATTTGTATTCGCAAGTGACCTAAATTGAGACATTTGTTATCACCAGAGGACTTGACACAATATCAAAAGATACCAATTTGTTATTTGTAATGTAATAGCTTATGCTTAGAAGACTAAAGAAGAAATTTGAGAAGAGACAATTAGTAAACAAATAAAAATTGTCTAACGGACATTGCCCTCATCCAATAATCAACGTATCGAATGGGAACGCCTGTAGCCATTATTTTATCTAGCATAGTCTATGTACACTCCAATGTTCGTTGGTAGACATTAAAGTGTGGACAATTTTCTATGCAAACTACAATGAAGAACAGTATAATCACAAAATAATATAAAACTAACCTGGGTTTTTGAATCAGGACGTGCCCACCAAAACTCCCCAGTTCTTCTGAGATCAGCAATCTTCTGATTCAATTTGTGTGCGAGGACAACCGTCAATGGCATGCATTCTTCGGTCTCATCGGTGGCATACCCGAACATCAAACCCTAAAATTAAATCGATTTTCAGTTCCAATGCAAAATGAGTCATCAATGTCAAAAGCATTCATGCCCCAAGTCAAACAGCCATGTCTCTTATTAATAACTGCAAGTCTGTAATTATCTAACTTAATTATAGATAGAGTATTATAATACTTGTGATTAATAAGGTCGATAACCCCTCGAGATAAAACAAAGAAATCAAGGAAGTTCACTTGTTGTTTAATTTCTCAGTACAATTGTTAGTGCAAAAATAAATACTATTGTTGTAAGTTCCTTCCAGCAAGGTCTCAGGTAGAGGCAAATAAAAAAGTATTAACCAAAGATAGATAACGAAGACAACGCTACATTTGCAAAGCAATACACCGTAATGTTAAATTAAAAAGAAGCACAAAAGCGACAATTTCACCTGATCGCCGGCACCGATGTCTTCTTCGTTTTTGTTCTCATGCACACCAGCTGCAATGTTGGATGACTGCTGATCAAGCGCCAGCATTACGCTGCATGTCTTGTAATCAAATCCTATAGAGCATAGTTTTTCAATTTATAGTCCATCAGTAAGTCAGGATGCAAATATGTTTCGAGGGAACATCTAGGTTCATTTAATTCCACTCCCTAATTCTCAGTATAAATCTAGACATTCCCCGCAGACATATTGTTTCGAAATTGTTCATTATAATCACATAAGAGGCATACAGCTCGAAGAAGTTTGAAGTAGATCTGTCAAATGGACCTTGCCCTCATCCAATAAACAGTATACCGAATGGGAACGCCTGTAGCCATTTGTTACTCTAGCATAGCCTATGTACACTTCAGCGCATGAAAAGACGCCGAAATGTGGACAATTTTCTATGCAAACTTCAATTTCAAAACAATATATCTCGACCACGTAGAAAGCAACATTGTTAAATTATAGTGATTGAAGGAGCACGTAAGCATAACCAAAATCAACGATGCATGCTTTAATAAGGCAAATCAAATTTTGACCGATCTTTTCACTTCGCACATCAATTGCAAGCATTGATGCGCTCTTGATGTGTTCCTTTGGAGAACTCAAGCAGTTATCTGATAAATTCAAGCAAATTTAATGATTCCCCGATGATATCAGCTAGATTTGAATCATTCATCTGCCAAAACTGATTTGTAGGATGCAAAATTCATTGCTATACCTGATCGCCCGCCCCGATATCGTCATCCTCTCGATTTTCGTGCACTCCGTCGGCGATGTTGGGCGATTGCTGTTCAATGGCGACGAGCAGATTGAGCGTACGCCAGTCAAATCCTAATACACCCAAACAAACCGGAAGCGCGGAAAACCCGATTGCGATCGGAGCGATATAACAAACAAAAGAAGGTCAACATAAGAAAATGATAAGTGCATGTTGTGTACAGTTTCAAATCGCGCTCTTTTCGAGTTTGGTGTTCTTTCAAGAAACAACTAAGTGTACCAACACCACATGGATAGTGTGCTCAATAAAATGTGCTGGTTAATCAAAGAAAAGTTACAAACAAGACAAGCAGCAAAATAAACATGGAATTACAATTGAGAAAACCCAACACAACTAATGTAAAGAAATTCTAGAAATGTTAAATAGTGCAATGAGTGTGACTTACAAACTGAGACATACCTTTGGAAGAGTCATCATATCCAATGTGTTTAACGGTGTCGCGTACGACGCGTTGGTAGTCAACAATAGCCTTAGATGTGATTTCACCACAGAGCAATATCATACCAGTTTTAGTTACAGTTTCTGCAGAAAAAAATCAATAAATATTAATTCTAATCCATATTTTAACTGTTTGGTAACTTGCCACAAGCAACTTTTGCATTGGGATCTTGTTGAAGGTGGGCATCCAAAACTGCGTCACTGATCTGATCGCACATTTTATCTACGAAAAAGAAAACAAACTTAAATAATGGATTTTAAAAAAGTCGTCTAATCGGGTATCAGTAGAAAAAGTAGGTAGAAAAAATTAAATAGTGTCGGATAAGTTCCTAACCTCAAAAAACGTGCTGCGCGACAACTTGGAATTGTCGTCAAGACGATAATTCCAAATGTCAATATTGAACAACAGCCTGTAGTCGAAGCAGTTAGCGCGGCATGACAATTCTAAACGCACCGTCATCAAAACACGTGTTTTCTAAGCGATATTCCTCTGGATAGAAAACAAGAAATGCAGTATACACAGGTTCTATCTCCTAGGTCTATATCCAGGCCGGTTATTTTTGTCCATCCCTGCATCTCTACTAAAAATAACTTATTCGCGGTTGTAAGTTGAGTATTCATTACGCGTTTTGCCTGCGGCGGGACGCCATGTTCAATTTAGCAAAACAAATCCGAGCTTTCCGGCAAAATAATGAAGTTTGTCAAATATTCCCGATGTGACACGCTATTATTACATATGACTAATGTAAATAATCTTCATTGCGACTCACCTGGATGACCCTCGCCGACAGACTCAGACGTGAAAAGGAAATTCGACCCATCTTCCATGTCGTAGGCCATGTGCCCGTTGGGGTATCCGTTGGCTACAGTTTGTGGCATCTTGGTGGAATCTACAGAAGAAAACACATGAATTACAACGTGTTTAACTTGGTCTTCGAAATTAACAATCAAACACAGCGTGGAGCGTATTAAACAGCACTGTCTTGCTCTGTAGTGAGAAAATGCCGACTTGAACTGAGAACATCCAAGAAACGTGATACGCTTTATTTATGCCTCATGATTATTACCGTAATACCGATGCACTAGTATATTAGTTATTTCTCAGTCGACAATGCGGTTCTTGTGTTGTTATTACTGCCGTACGCGTACAGCGCTGAAAACTGTGGAAAAGAGAATTGCGTCCTGCTTGCTTTAACCTTTATAATCGTAGAGTTTTGTCACGTGACTGTTAAAGAAAGATGTTGATTGGTGGAATTTGAAATGGTTTGCTTCGAGTATTCACGATAGTGTACGAATGAAGAAAAAGTAAAGAAGTTCCACGAATTTCAAATTGTTTTTCAAAGTAAATATGATTTCAATTAAATCTATCTGAATATGAAAGTGATATTAAAGTTTTTTTCTTTGAAAATATCGAAATAAATATTGAAATTTGTTATGTAACTTGAAAACTTTTCTTGAACCGCAATAACATAAATTACAATAAATGGATAACTTATTTTTACATTACAAAACTTATCAGCTTAGCACTGAACTAATGATGTTTTTACGATACTATTTCCAATGTGATAATATTAGTTATGTTATATAATTGGTCAAGTCTTAAACAACAAAAATATTAAAACTTCCTTTTTTTTAATCAAAAGTAATTATAATCTAAAATATTTGTTTACTCTGTTGAATATCTTCCTTGAACTGTTTTTACGCAAAAAATAAGCAACAAATAAGCATTATTCATTTGAATTATAATTTGAACAACTAGGAAACTGAACGTTAGAAGTGACTTGTTCTCGAATCTCTAGCTGTAACAGTCAACACGGGAAAGGCACGAGAGAAAAAATATCATAAAATGTTTGGAACAAACATCACGTACAGTAAACAATCCGTGTATGAAATGTAGCGCAGGGTTCAGGCCAAGAACTTACCTGGCTATTCGCTGGAATGTCCCAATCTGCAAAATATAAATTTCGCTCGCCAAGAACCAGGAACTGTGAAGCGAATGGCTGAAAGCGATAAGCACAACTGACGCGCGACTCCGGGTTGTTCTGCTTTTAGCTGCTTGCAAGTTTGTAGATTTGTGGGATGGCACGTTGACGCGTTTGAATACGTAATAGCGTTATCAAGACCTTGTCCTCATGGACCCTACTCAATGAAACTCAAATTTAATTGTTTTAGAAGCCATGAAATTGGTGAGAAGAATGCCAGTGCCACAATTTGTTTTTACAGTCAGCAATATTGCTGCTATTATTGATAATTTTCTTATTGCTATTGCGTCGACCGAAATAAAAAAAGAGATAAAAATTGTACGGTGGCAGGGAGGTACTTTGTTTATACTTCATTATGTACAGTGACAAAAAGTTGAGATGCTAAAATGCTGATAAGTTGATATTTAATGATTGGCCAAGTTTAATTGCAGCTATTGAATGCCGCTGCATTATTATTGCGACAATAAATTATGATTTTATCGTACAACGATGAAAATTGTTTAGCTGTAAAAGCGCATTGTTCTTATTTGCTGCGATCATGTTTCACTGTTTGCAACAACGGTCAACTATTTGCATAACTAAATCAACACAACTTATAAAATCGTCAGATTTGTTTGGAACATAATCGATAAGTATCGATGGAGAAGAGTGTAATTAACTTTCTGGGAATTTTATGTATGGCAAGTTATGTATTTATTACAACTTATATTTTATCATCTAATTAGCTAATTTGAACGTTCCTGATTGGTTGGAAATTGTAGTTATTTGGGAATAGTTCAAAGTCGAAATGGTATCAAAGTACCAATAGTTTTGTAAATGTAAATTTTTCTCTACGTTTTCAGAGGAATAAATTCGGTTTTACCCATTCACACTAAAACGTAGTTTACATATATAGTTGACACATGACATGCATTGATCGCATTTCTGAATATGTAAAAACTGGTTTCTTTTGAGCGATTGTTCTTTTGCCAACGGACAAAATGAAGGGTTATCTCGCATGGTATCATCACAACAATTACGACATCGTTGTTCGCAAACTCTCGCACGTCGTACATTTCGATAACCCACACGCTGAATGATAACTGGCGCAAAAATATCAATTAAAAGAAGCTGCTGATGACGCATAATTCCTTTACAGTGATTTAATCTTTTATAGTTTAGCGTAAATTTCAATTCTCAGAACACAGACTTCGCTTTTGCATAGCTAAGTATTTGAGATCAATCTCAACCGCATTGCATACATGAAAAATCAAACTCAATTCTATGATTTGCATGTAGCAACCGTCAAAATACTCCGCATTGAAATTCCGCAGTGATTTATCTGAATTATGCGAACGGCTAAATTTACACTAACCAATTGTTGACACATTGTGATAAAAAGTGTTGGGTTTTTGTTCGTGTAGGTGCAGAAAGCAAGTAATGTTATTGCACCTATATAACCATGAATTTAGTTCATTTAAGTAGCTTTGCAAAGATATACCTACCAATTTCAAACGGAAATTATAAATATTTATTGAAAATTTCCAAATGAGTTACATTTCTTACCACCAATTTGTTTGCATGATACTTTTGCAATAATTGTTTGGATTATTGCCTGGAATTACTTTTTTAAATGACAGTTTCCAATAGAATTCCAAAATGACGAAGCATTCAACCGGAAAGAAATTTTAAAAAAATCTGGGTAGACATAGAAAGTTAGAGGTTATTGGGTTGTCTAGCTGGTCTATAAAATAGATCATAAAAAACTTTGTAACGTGTTAGTAGAAATTAAACTTAACTATATATTATTATATTATAACAACATTTCTAATATTATTACCTTTATATTTTTCTGCAGCAGTTAAAAAATGCACTTCACGCATAATTCGCACTTGATTTCTGCGGCAAAAATGACTTAATTCTGACTTCTTAAAAGTGAAATTCATAAATGTTGGCAAATTGGTCAAATATCTGGTTTGAACTTTTCCCATGTTATGAAAACTACGGGAATTAATATATATCAAACCATGATTCACTAATTTGCTATACAACTTGCGTTGGAAACTCATTTTGATGAAATGCAACTCAAATTTACAGGTACAAGAGTCGAAACGAAAGCATTATAATTATGGTTTAAAAACTAAACAGATTTGGAAATGTCAAATATTGTTTAAACTCACTATAAACAAATTTCATGTTTATGCGGTGTGCAGAAACAGCTTAAAATAAATCGTGATTAAACTTGAGATGTATTTACGTTTGCGTCGAATGGTGCATTGTTTATATATTAATCCAGAGTAGTATGGATTTGCATATGCAAATAGCAACTGACATTTCTGTTTGAACAGACAGCTGTTGTTGGTATATGCACAAGAGATTGCTGTATGTCAATTTAATTTGAGATAAAGAGAATAACAACTGCGTTTCATCTACATCACAATATATCTTGCAAGCGCAAAAAATCAAGACTCCACTTTTGTATATAATTTGAACAACTTATGTTTTAGTTTATTACTATTTTTTTACTAATTTCGTTTATTTCAGCCTTTATGTTTTATTGTATCAAATAATATTTTGAAGTCAAAAATAGAATAAATTGCTTCATTTTAGGCAACTCAAAGCACAATGTAATTCAACTAAATTACTTGTAAATCCAAAAATATTTGTTTTCATGACGTATTATTTAAGAAAACAGGTGTATTTTTTCATGTTAGTTTTTAATAAATGGTTTTCATAATTATCCTTTAATTATTAACAAAATAGTACGCAAATTACGAGTGATACACATCTCGCAATCCGCAGTGATGGCGTTAGTTGATAAATAATTTGCAGAAATATAACAATCACTAAACAACAAACTCAAAAATCATATTATACTTTCGATTATTAATTACAATAGTTTACCAACTAGTTAGGTGTCTGATTAATGAACATTTATTCGTATTCTATTCTCTCTTAAATTAGTTATTTTAATTTCAAAACTAAACTGTCGAATATTATACCTATAATTCTTGATAGTGATTATATGAGTGTAAAACATGTTGTATGTAAACATTAAATACGTCAATACACCAAGGCACCAAAGGTGAGTCTAGTCTTAAGAGTTTTTCTATGAATCTCTTGCAACACACACTGATATTGTTGTTGCAACCGGCGAGTAATATTTAGAAACATTCATATGATGCATTGGAACTGAATAATGTCAATGCATTTAGGATTCAAGGTCTGCTAGATTTAATTCAGACATTAACAAATTACATCGTTATGCTTTAGTTTTAAACCAGTTGAGTAAACATAGATTATGTTATGGAAGAACAATTTTCAAAAGTGTACAACATGCTTACATTGCTAGAGAAATAAATGGTTTTCCTTGATCCATGAACAAACAGTGAATTCGGGTTAATGTCACAATATAAGTTAGTCGCGATTAGTTTGATAACTATCAGTATTTGGCTAATGACTAGATTTTCAATAAAACGTGAATATATCTATTACTGTTTGCTCCTTGACAACTATTTTGTTCAAGAGGTCTAAGTAGGTGAAAACCTTATTATTTAACAACTTTTTCAACGTAGTTTCCAGGAAAAGTACCAAAAGCTCCTGTCCGTTCGCTAGTACCAACAAACCATCCATCGTCACATTTCTCCAACACCTGAACTATGTCACCTTCCAAAAGCTCCAATTCGTCTTCATTTTGCGGAGCATATTTGTACAAAGCTCTGTATCTAATTCCAAGAATAAACATGTATTAATATAGGCAACCAACAAAACAATAATACGATGAAATCAATACTTACGGAACTGGATCATTTTGAATATCAATATGTAACGCCTGATCGATAGGATTTTTCTTCAAGGATCCATACGTTCCAGCATCCGTAATCTGCACTGGTTTGGCTCGGTAACTTATCCCTAAATCCTGAGTAGGAAACGTAGGAACATAGTTGTGAGTTCCCATGGATTCCTTTCCTCCTGAGCTGCCATTCAACAGCAACGAATGCGCAGCAGGACTAGCCACGGGTTTTGTGGATGATGGAACGATTCCCTCTTGTGGGTCCACCAACATCTCGACATAACTCACAGGGAAGATACCTTTTCTTCCACCTATACGTCCCTCGTACCAGTTGTCATCAACCCGCCGTGTTACAACCACAAGTTCCCCTTTGGCAAGAGACAACTCTAGATGGCTTTGTGCTATGAAGTTATACTTGGCGCGAGCTTGTCCTTCGTTGGGTTTCCGTGTGGTGGTTTTGAGGCCGTCGTAGGGGACAATCTAAAATGAACTTGTTACATTTCTGGCTGGGATTTTAATATTATCAGTAGTTATCAATTACCTCGACATAGTTTGATGGGAAGAGGCCAATCATCGCATTCAATTCACCTTCGTACCAATTCTTGTCAATTTGCCGACGCACGTAGATAAAATCGCCCTTCTTGAAGGTGAGTTCCCTGGCAGATTGTCCAACGAAATTGTACAATGCTCGTGCAACAAGACGAGGTTCAGGTGATCTCGGGCGGATTTTCACACGGGATGACATTTCTTCAATGAAATCATCGTAGCGATTCAGCGGAATCGGGGATTTCTGTGAAGGGATAAAGTTGTCTGTGTGACGACGACTTCTTCTATCTAACAATTCCTTTAAATAGAAAATATATAAATACAGAAATTACCCAATATTGTAGAGCGCAAAAAGTCAAAATAAATTTGTTATTTGGATATTGAGTTAGTAGAAGCAACACTTTGCCGTTTAATACACTGCTTAAGTGCTAATTATTGCTTAAGTGTGAAATGTTTTATTTGCAAGCCGAGATGTTTAGAAATTGGACAATGGATTGATGACCGTAGTGAAATGAAGAACTGTAATTCTGGTCGGCATATACTCGTAAAATGAGGAGAAAACGTCAAAGCAAATCGTGTCACTGACTATTGTAACGCCACTTAAACTACTTTAATTTGCTTCAAGAGACGAAGACATGTTTGGACTTGATGTTCAAGTAAAAAGCATGACAAGAAATAACATTACTTGATGCCACACAATTCCGATATCAGCAAATCGGTAGTCATAAAGTTTTAGAAAGAAACATTCAGATTCAAAGGGTGTTGCTTATAATTTTTATCTCCTCTTTGCAAACAATAAATCAGATTTTATTTTAATACAATATATTAACTGCTTTGAATACCTATATGAGAAATAATGAACAATTGTACAATTTTTTTGACCGTTGTTGAAAAATTACTAAAAAATCTAAGAAGAAAACTTCAGAATTAGAAATTAACTAAGGCATATATATCATTAGATTTAGATAGAAATGTTATACAATCTATATTGAAATCATTATTCTGTAGTTTAGTTCTTTGTTTTTTTTTTGTAATTGTTACATTAAAAATGAAGGCTTGAAAAACTTTTTTCGTGAATTTTAGGAATAAGTATTAATCATATATCCTTCCAACAATGTAACTTACCTTTATAACAACTATCTTTAAGTTAGTAATTAATTTGACTTTAAACCTCTATAAAACCCTTCTTGAAAACGGATTATTCAAAATGCCAAACACAAACCTCTTCTCCCTCCTAACTCAGTTATCCCAAACAAATCTACTTTGACTTACATTATCCGAATAACTGCTAACCTGCTGATGCTTCCGTTGCCGGTCCTGTTCGTAGATCTTCCGCATGGCGTCCGCCTGCTGCCTGGCGAGCACATGCTCGTCCAAGGTTTCCTTTATTTCCTGCCGCACTGGTGTTCGATAATGGATGGTCACTTCATTCTCCACGTACTTTCGTGGAGACTCTAAAATAAAGCACACTTTACCAAACTTGCAATACCATTACCACCTATCGTTTCAACTTTAAGACTTTAAATCTTGAAACGAAAACTGTGCTTCTTCCTGTAACTTACGAATATTAGTCAGGATGTTACTCAACACCACACTCATTGTTTTATAATCTGGATGAAACGTAATTGGTGTAATTTAATTTGCATTCAATTAATATAGAATATAGAGAGTAAACGCACTAAGTTTAAAGTTGCCACACTTTTTGCGCTTTCCAAAGTTAAAGAGGCGAAATCTTGCAAGTTGCAACCCAGTGTGGCTTTAACTTTTACATGTTTTGTCTTTGGCTGTTTGTTTTGACTTCTTAAGTCTCCTCTACGTCTGCACGGCGTCGAAGCGCGACTCTGACTCATGAGCAACATCAACTGGAGTTTAGCATCATGACGGTGATAGGAGAAAACGGTTACCACTTCCACTTTTACTACAAACTACTATAACTTCTTGCAGTGTCATGACGCCGATGAATGAGAAATTGTGCGATACACACATGAGACACGAACGCTAAATGACTTTCACATGGTGCTATGGGATGGTCACAATTTAACTGCAAATTGTTTGCAGAGTTGTAGTACTATTGCTAGTGATTTATTTATTTTTATGCAGTATGCGTCCGTTTACTTGCATAATTACCGACTGCAATCAGTATTACCTTGTAACATTGACTCGTCATTCCAAAGACTTGAGATAAACAACTTAATTAAAATCATATTTCTCTAGGTCTTTACAAATCTGCGAATGATACATAGGATTCATTCAATTCGCAGCCATTTTTATGACATAACTAGCTGCAAACCACATGAACCCAATTGTGGAAATCTCTTCCTCGAACTGAACGACATCTAGCCAACGGTATTTTTCCAACGTAAAGAACTAGACTTAAACGTTACATTGAAGCTGCGTATCTTCTTTGAGACTTGGCCAAGTAAGGTGTGACCGTCATCGCTATGCTTTAGCTTCTGTTAATTAATGACAGCACTGCTCAAAGTGCATCACGTGTAGCTACAGTTGAAAAAAAGACACCTAACTGTAACGTCTCAATTAGCAAACAAGGTGGAACACATTAAAGAAATTGATTAATATCACAACGAAAATCAATACTTTGGAAAGCATCAATATTTTATTTCTTATTTGCTGGCTAACCGCAAAGTTATTATTGAATTAGTAGAACAACGAATTTCTCTTTCCCATTTCACTCTCGGCAGACGTGGAATTGATCGTGCATTAAAATCACATTTAAGTTGCGCTCTCCCATTGAGGCGTGTATTTCTCTTCTGCATTTTATAAATTGGCCAAAGACATAATCGAGACATGGCTGGGAGGCTGCATGAGGCTTTCACTCGTACGCTTTTACTCGAAAAGATCAAATGCAGACATTTCAACCATATTAATCTGTCTGCACGATTATATTAGTAATTTAAATATTGACCAGGATGATTTTAATATTAAATTAGATCAGCGGTTTTCAAAATAGTAGGAATATCTCCATCATATAAGTTTTTTAAGTTTTTAAATAAAATATAGTCATGGAGAATTTGGAAACTATTGTCTTTACAAGATGGCAAACAAGATTTCAAGAAAAAAAGTAATACGTACTGTATGATTGAGGTACATAAAATTGTAAATTGCTTCCGTTCAATAACCACGATTTTCGATTATTTCGTCTATCATTATCCAAGTTCGTACTAGTTTTATTTAGTAATTCTAATTTGTAACAAAAACTGTATCTATTTCTCAACTCGTCTTCATTAACCATATCCAAATCAACTGTGTCTCAACGTACTAAACCTAAATTCCGCACTGTCTGTTGCAAACTATAACGTGCACATCATCATCGTTCCGATATCATGTTTATCACTGAGATAAGATAAATCATGATTTTATTAGCAAACCACACACGGTTATTTGATTATTTCGTATTATCTCTATCATCTGTTACCTGTACTCAGGACCGCATTTTTCTGAATGTCCTGCTCTCCGTTAATCTCACATTTAATCTGCTCATACTCGACGCTAGGTGGGGGTGGTGGTGGCCCTTCGGGTTCTATGTACAAAATAACAATCGACACGTGTCGGTAATCTATTGCATCTTATCTCTGTAATTCTATGCTACACTGTTTAATTGATTAATATAACTACTACTTCCAAATTGTGTTATTGATTAGCTTGTGTTTCTGTTTTTGCATTTCTTCAAACCTTTGAAATGAACTGTATGTTTGGCTGGTGAAGATGATGGCGTCCACCATGATCTGAATGGGGATAGAGTTGTTTCTGAATGACCATTGGTGATTTGTGCAGTATGCGAACGTCGACGAGTTGGAAGCTTGAGAATCGACGATAACTTGCTTTTCTGTCTCGGGGGACTTGCTGATTTCGGACGAGTGAGCAACTTAGGTACGACATCACTTTCCTCCGCTTTGGGATGCTTGTGTGCATACCAGTTGCCTGTCAGATATTGGGCCACATCGCGCAATTCATTGATATTCGGGGAGGATGTAAACATGTGGCCCAAAATAGACATTTGCTTATCAGCAGAATCAAAACGCTCTCTAAGTTTGTGGACTTCGCCCACTGGTATCCCTAAAATTTTCGCTAAATTTTCCGAACTCTTTGTCGTCTCCTTTCTGTGAGATTTTGGATACAGCGTTGCAATTTTACTGATTATATTGATGTGCGGCATGTAGCGATCTTCAGCTTTCAGATATGCAGAACTGATAAGACCAGATTTCCTCACACGACTCCGTCCCCGTCCAGTTATCTTTGGATATTCAAATTTTGAACGTAACTCTGTCACTTTTACCCCATCATGACACAGTTTGCTCAACTGAGGATCACTTGAACACCTTCTCGGTGACAAAGCAAACTTCTGGTTGTAGTACTGTTCAAACTTGTTTCTTAAGTCTGTTACCTTGATTGGCTTTTGCTGGGAATATTGCGCATCTGGCGATAAACTACGAGTCCTACAGGACAAAGAACGCAGAACAGGTGATCTAGGTCGGGTGTATTTTAGTTTCCGACTAGCTGCGAGAGGCTCAGTTGCCATCCGGCTCAGCTGCGACTCCCCAAACAACTCGCGTAAATCTTGATTCGATTGCGATCGAGGCAAGCTTGACCTATATAGTAGAGTATCTCCAAGATCATCTACTGGTTCATCCGAAGGTTTATATATTGTATAGGCATATTCTTCCTTGTCTTTATTCTCAAAGTAAGTTACTTTAGACTGGATGTTTTCTTTCTTTGCTGTCTTTTCTGGCCTTTCTCTAGGATCATTATAAATCACTGTTTTAGTAGATCCATCTGTACTAGTACTTTCTGTTTCCGATTTGGGGTGTTTTATATTGACACAGTCTGTTTTTACTTGAGCCTCTGTTGGTTTTGATTTACTCCAAACTCCTAAACTTTCATTGATTACACCTTGCTTGCTTTTAGCATCATTCTTTGCCAAAACAAGCAGAAAATCTGATTGTTTATTTTCGTCTTCTGATAGATCCAAGGAGTAGCAAGTTCTGGGAGATGGAGTTTCAGAAAGCTGGGCGTTGGCGGCAGCCACAGCTCCGAGGGTTTCCTTAGCTTTGATTATGTTATCTCGGTTATTCCGTAAATTCAATATTTCTCTGGATAGACTCTGTGAGATTTTTTTCTTTTCATCTTCGGACATGACTTTTTCAACTGAGGTTGTACTTTTGCTCTTTTCTACATGTCTTACAATTTGACCCGTTGGGGCACATGTATCCGAGTTTCTCCGGACTCGCAACTCCCTGGATGGTCTACTTCGATCAATTGAAACATCAATTGTATTTTTAGGTGGCAAACTCAATTGTGGTTTCCAATTTCTCTTGGAAAATCGATTGTCGCTGCCGTAAATTTCAGTTAACTGATTTTTTAATATGTCTACTTGTTCCATAGACAAACTACTCCAAATTCGACTTCCAATCCCATGCGTTAATAGTTTTTCATTATCAGATACTCTTTGCTTCACTCCAACTCTTGATTCTGACTTGGATCGTTGACAATCATTAATAGTGTGGGCTAAATTAATAACAGAGTTTCCTCTCCATAACGATTTGTAAACTCCACGTTTTACATTAAGTTCTTCTTTAAGTTTGCGTTCTTTTTCGATTTGATCCTTCCGGATGCGTTCAAACTCCTCGCGTAAGTTCTCCACAGACTTCTCCTTTATGCGTAGCCCACGATCCAGATTCCGCCGCCATTTGCACAAAGGTTTAGTTCTAAATAAAAAATCATGCTCCTCCTGCGTTTGTTTTAATTGTCTGTAGAGTGATGTAAGCTCACGCTCGGCGCGTTCACGCTGTCGAATCTCTTGCCAGCGTTCATAGTCAATTATCCCCTCTTCGAACTTCCGTTGAGAGCTTAAATCACTGGAAGATGATGCGCGCTCTAATTGCCCAACGCGTTCTAGATCTTGGTAGAACTTGTTCAATTCTTTGAAGCGCACTGAGCGATTTGTCATTACCTCCGTCCTATGTGGTCTTTGTGTTGACCGTATCTGTTTAATTCTGCGGTATGAAGGAGACCTTATTGTCCTAGGTAATTCAGGAAAAGAATGAACCGGTGAAATTGGGCGTTGTGGCAATGGTGGAGCTCGCTGAGAAACAATTGGCGAGACTGGTCTGGAGGTCTCGGTGAAATATAACATCTCACTTGGACTTGGGCACCTTGAGGAAATGCAAGATCCATCCAAAGAGCTGGGTTTAGTTGCCCTGCGTTGAATGACTGGCGAAATTGGTCTAGAAGTCTGTGTAAAGATCAACCTTTCAATACGAGGTTCTGGTAATTGAGGAGGTTCCGGAGTGCGGTAGAGTGATAATCTCTTACGCTCGAATGTAGGTGTTCCAGAACGACTTGTCTGAGTGAATATCAATTTTGGCGGAAGACTGATACTCCTTTCATGAGAACTATCTCTGTTTCTATTCCAGTCAAGTGACTTTGGACTGCTGGATCTAGAACGTACTAAGTCAAGGTATTTGAACCTGGATTCAGTTACTGGTTTGGTATGACTCAAGTAGCGTTTTAAAGCACCTAACGTAGGATCGCATACTCGACGTGACTCAGTAGAAACCCTAGATGCCATCGATGAAATACAAGGTGTTATTTGACTTGGTACATTTGGAATGTAATTGGGACCAAAGAATAACTGCTGAAAGAAGCCATCAGGTTGATGTTTAACAAGCTCAGCGGGTTTTGGGACAAATGCAGCTTTCTTAGATAGAGGTTTCTCTATTATCTCCTTATGAGCGTTAGAATTTGAAGATAATTTAACTTGCGAGTTGATTAATTCTTTTTTAGACTTGCTTTTCTTTATTGTTTGTTTTGATAATTCCTCTTTCTCAGGCTTAAATTTGGAACTTATAGTTTTAGTGAACAATTTTGGTTTAGTAATTTTTGCAGATTTTATGGATTTCAGAGAATCCATTGAAGTACTTTTCAAAGTACTCCGTGAACTTTCTACAGACCCTCCACCCAAAGAAAGTAAGGAATTAGTTTTTTTCTCAATCTTGGGTTGTTTAACAATTGTTTTACGAGTTCCATTGATTTTTGTTGGAATGCTACTGCTGCTATTTCTATTTATAGAAGATATTTGTTTAACCACTGCTCTTTTGGTCTCAACAGATGATTTAGATGTTTTATCTTTTTGATTACACTTGGAACAAGATCTGTTTTTAGTGCAATAACACCTGATTCTCACTTTCTTTGCATCAGCGGTGACAGAACTCTGTAATCTTTCTCTAGACGTTTGATCTTGACATAAAGACAACTTAGTAGTTATCTTCTCCTTCAAATTCTTGATATTATCACTTGCTTTTGAAGTAGGAGAAAAACAAGTTTCATGCCTGTGTCCAGAAACAGGAGATGTTGATTTAGAAACAGATTTTGAGACGCGTCCATTATATATCATCCTTAAAGTGAAGTTATTCCTGGATGACTTTCTCCTTGGTGGACTTGGAGGTTTTATTGGAATACGTCTCTTGATTTCACACAAACTTCCTGTTTTATTACTAATAGCTTCCTTATGAAACGTAGAAAGTGCACTTCTTTTGTAAGCAGCAAAAGTATCATTCTCAAATGTAGTCAAAACGGGATAGCAAACTATCTGATTTGTTTCCTTGTTAGAACTACGGTTGTCCATTTTGTTCAACGTAGCTTTCACAGAGTAATACTCAATTTCCTCAGGAGATTCCTCTATAAACGAAAGACGTGTTCAGATAATTGTCTATTTTTTCAGAAGAAGTGCTTGTGCGATTTCTGCAACTTATTGAAGAAATCATCGGAGACTAGATCTGTTTTAATTGTTGCACAGAGTGTTGGAAATTGTGCAAATACGGCTCTTTATTGGTGTAGTTGTGTTGTAGTGTTGATATTTCTAGTAAATTACCTACTTTTTGTTTCATTTTCAAACCTATGCCATGCGCCTTGTTAGTCATACTTTAATTGATGTCATAAACATTTAATGGACCACCACCCAAAGCCATTTTTAATTGACGCACCATAAATCAAGTTATAAAAAATCAATTTTATTTAATAATTGATTGCCAGGACATACCTTTAGGTTTATCAGGTATTACTTTTCGTAGACCATGCAGAGGAACATCTCCTCCTTTTTGAATGTTTTTGTAGACTTCCCGTTGTTCATGGGGACTCAATTGTTGTGCGGTTTCATCTCTACGACGGAAAACTAGAGTCGAGTCACTTTCATAACCAGATTCTTTAAGGGCCCTATTAAAAAATCCATATTTGCAGTAAATGACATAACTTATCATATTCAAAATTACTTACTGACTTAGATATCCCTTGGGTTGAACTAGAGGAACTTTTTGCTTTTGTTGCCGCTGAGTTTTCTCCATCTATAAAACCACAAACCCATAATGACCATTTATACATCTCTATTATCATAAACAACTACGTTGTTGGTTAGTATTTAATAGGCAATCTCTAGATTCTTACTCTACTTTGTCGAGCAATATGAACAAGAAGATCATGATTCAAAGGAGCACGTGATGGTCGCTTAGCAGCATAATTTTCCAGCCACTTTTATTTAACAAACACAATGTTTTGATCCCGATGTAAGCAGTGCACAAAAAACACAAACCACAACCGAGTTAGACACACTCAAATGATTTACAAAAAGGGGACAAACACAATGTTAGCAAAATCAATTGATTGTAATAAAAACTAATTTACCCCATTGAATATGTCCATGACTTCGTCCCACCACTACAACAAAATGACGAGTGTCACAAAAATTAGTGAAAATAATAGAAAATGCAGCCACATTTACATCAATCCATGAATGACACAATCAACAAATAAAGTATTACCTTCTGGGTTTCACTTTCACTAATTGATGACTTTCCAGGAGTGTAGTTTTCAATCTTTCCGGGTCTATTGAGTGAGAGTGCACTTTGTGTTTGATGTCTTTCAGGTTTATATCTGCGACGGAAAAGTAACCAATCCAAATCATCTTTTTATTAGCAAATTATAATAATACCTAATTGTGGTGGTATTCTCTTCCTGCTTGGAGGCACCAGTTGCTTTGCACGCAGGTTTCAGCCTGGTATTTGGCAGGGTAGATGTTGAGTATGATGTATATCGATTCGTTTTACGACTTGGATCTGCCCGGAACGCAACGTTTGAAGAACTGCCCCCGTAGGGATTTCCGCGTCGTCGATCTAGCGTGGCGTATTTATCGTCCGAGGGGGCTGCGTCACTGTCGTAAGCACCAGCTTCCGGTTCTGAGAGGTAACCCGTCGGAAAGGGATGTCGAGCTACAATATGAAGCAATACACGCATTAGACACCACGCACTGTACCACATTAAGAGGAAACATTGACGACCAGCTTATCAATGATTGAGGTCGAGGTCATCTTAGTTATCTCTCAATTCTATTCTAGTAATTTATAAAGTTATTACCTCGATTTCGTTGTTTGTAACGAATCGTCACGTACTCTTCTGTAAAAGTATTAAAACCCAAGCAAGCTTAGTGTCATCGCCTCGTTATAAACATTTGTTGCAATCAATATGCAGTTAAGTGATAATAGAGTACATACCATCATCGTATTTGCTTGGTCTATGCTTGTGTATTGTGTCGTACATTCGTTTATACCATTGTGACATATTAGCATCCCGGATTTCCTTCAAGAAAAGAAGGAACCAAAAAATACGTCCAAGTAGTTTAATAAGAAATCAAATAATATTTACAGATCTCAGTCCGACGGGCATGCCATGAGTAGTTGTGGGACCAATATCTTCATAGGGCTGTCTCACCTTTTGATAACCACTTCGTTTGGGTCGTTCGTTATCCGAATCACTTATTGATTCAGTTCGTAAATTGTAAACTAGAAACAAACCAATCATAAATACACCTTATGACTACTCACCCTCAACATACTCAAGTCGTTCTGAGAATTGTAGGGCGATTCGTTTTTCCTCCTGGCTCGATCCTGCTCGATGTAAACCGCACTTTTATTTGGTGGAATTTGTCCTTCGCGCGCCTTCTGTAACAATGTTATGGTAGGATTCTGTGCTTTGGGAAGTCGTGGAGCATGGTCGGCCCCAAAACCAGGACCCGGTGCTGAATGACTAGAAGGTAATCGTTTGTCATCCGCGCTGCTATTTAGATCTTTTGTCCATGGTGGGTCGGCATTCGCAGAACCCTATTCATACAAATTGTAGTAATGATAAATGGCTACAGAAGAATGCATTCTCTTGTGAAATACGAGTGATACAAGACATACATCTGACTTTGTACGATTTTTTCTCTGCAGCACTGGCGACTCAAAATTGACAGGACGAAATTCTTTGCGATCGGCAACGGGCGAAGCTCCTGCGCTCTTCGGAGTCCACACTGGTGCTTCGTTGCTGGGTAGAGATTCCTGAGACGTCAGTTGACTCGATTGCCGATGCAATTCTGTCCGATCGAAAGATGATTTCTGGCCGGGGCTCCAGATACCTGCAACATGATTTATTCGTGTTCACCTGATGTCGAGGACAAGGATTATAATGTGGTAATGTCGAGGTGGGAAATATACAAGATGTTCGCTTATGTTTTCTTCAATCACAAAAATAGCAGACAGAAGTAGAAAATGCGAGAATTTCAATAGAGGTTTTTATTGAAATTAATTAGAACTAAAAATATGTAAAATTCATGTTATGACAGTTAAATAATATCATGCTTCATAAAGAGAATGCTTTTTCATGCAATATATACAATTAGTTTTATAAAAATGCGTTTAATATGCGAGTATCAATTATGTGTTAATTAATTTACAGCAACATTTAATATAGCAATTTATTAATATTATTTCTAAGCTTACAAGAGGTGGATAAGGTACATTTAATTACTAATTTTTATTCTATCATGACATACAGTTTGATTTTTTTATGAGTGAAACAAAATAAAATTTAAAAATATTAAAAAACTAACTATACAACAAATGTATAAGTATGATTAGTTGCCTATCACAAATATAATTCACTATTTTTCTTTATAGTTTGTCTCACAAAGACTACTTTTGAAAATTAACAGCCCTATTACAATTTCAGGACTATACACCAAGTTGTCTTGAATTTCATCCATTTACATCCATTTTCATCCATAAATAGAGATATTAATTATATCATACTATTATTCGTATCATACTATTACTCGTAAGTTAGTTCCTTTTATATGCAAATTTTATTTCAAACTGTTGACATCATAACATAAAGTGACATTTTTGATTCTTTCACGAATATAAGCATCATAAAATATGCATCAACTACTTTACGTACGCATTGTGATTAATTTTGTGATGATTTCTAGTATTTAAAATATTGGCGTACATCAGACTTACGTAAACCTCACCTTTGCCGACAATATTAACATATTTTTATCTATGTCGGCGGCGCGATGCCTTGGAAAGCGTTGAAAATTCGAAAACCGTGCCACAGCCCACCAACTTTAGTTACCTGATTTTAACTTACACTGTCTGTCCTTCCAAACTCATTAATAGCTCTGTAATATTAATTTATACGTGACGTATACTAAATTTCAATAGTAAATGCAGCTAAATGGAATGCCAGTGTTTCATTCACATAAATTTCCACTTATATAATTACTAATTATATCATTAAGTTGCATTTTGTGAAAGAGGCAGTGTTGAGTTTTGTCGGAAATTGTCGTCAGCAGTGAATTTAAATTTAGAATTTTTGCAATTAGGGCATTTTTCTTTGCGAACCACTCAAATGTTTGTAATTCAACTCAGAAAAGTAGTTCTCTACAGTTTAATAAGAAGTAAAAAAATATTTACAAACGCAATTAACCTTGATTTGGTGCCGTGGCTTTGAACGTCGGTGCTGGTGCAATCATTTTGCAAATCTTCCTCGTTCCACACTTTTCACCACCAAGTCTCAACCACAAGTAGCAAATACGTAAATGAGCTCCGTATTGAAATGCATTTGCAGCGCTCTATTTCCGCCGTTGTGAGCACCTTACGGAATAGCCGCGTGGAAAATAAGCAAGACGTCGGTCGGGAAAATCGTACCGCGTTACGGCCGCCGGCACAGCATGCACTGAGGTTTTCCATAGCCGCAACCAGCAGGCGCGCGCTCAAAACACACAAGCAACAAGTAAACCCGCGTCGGCCACCAGTATGAAGAAAAGCCCAGCAAACCAAATTTGAGGTGAAACTAGATGCATTATTCCTCCACAAAATGCTAAACGATCCAAGAAGGGCAAATGATATTGCTATATTAATATTAATTTGTGCCATTAAGATTGACTACATAAGGATACAACAATTTATTTGATGATGTTTTCATATTATTTTCGTACACTTTGTAGATTCACATGTGGTCAGCGTAAAAATATCACAGAATAGTGTGTACCAAGTTAGCAGTTGGCGTCGCGACGCATGCATATGCTTATTCCAAACGTAACCGACAGAAAAGACGGCAAATGAGAGCTAAATTAAAGCGAAACGCGCTGCGCCGACGCAAAACAAATATAGAAATTGTAACGAACGACACCCGCGCAACACAATGTCTATGAAATGTGCCATTGCCATGTTGAATTAACAGTTATGAGTCATATGTACTGATAAGCCAATGATACTGTAAAAACAGAAAAATCCCAACAAGCCATAAGCAGATGCTTCCCAGAAATCGTGAGAAAGTAACTTAAGCAGGATGAGATGAGATAGACAGAATCAGATTTTTAAAACAACTTCGTAAATGGCTAGGTTTTCCCTAAATGTGTATCTTTTAAGGCTGTTTATTTACATTTTGTATCGATTGAGATGGGATCAAAACAATGTCTTATCTTGCCTTGTCTAATCTACTTGTATTTTGCATTCTGAGATAATATTTCTGTCCAAGAACCATATCCTTTCTAATATAACAGAACACGTTTTATTATGACTGTGAAATTAATTTGGGCTTGCGTCTATCGAATTCGTACTATATTTTTCTACCTTACACAAAACTCATGAATTATTCTTACTGAATCGGCGGTATATTTTGTTGAAAAGTAGCATAAGCAAGGTGCGCAGTACTACTGGAAGTTAATAAAAATCGGTGCGGTTTAGATTGGGTTGATTGAACTTAGGTTCAATCAAATAAACTAGAGAATATATTAGAGTTAGAAATAGTGTAATAAAAATAATAATGATAGTGGAACGCTCAGACATTTTAGAACGACCCTTTAGGTTTAGTCTACAGTGGTAAATTTATTCTTAGTTAGTTTAGAAATCTAACTAATCTGCATTAACTATGTTGATAAAATTTCTACATAACCACACTCAACAATACTCGCAATCTGCATTAAATTATGTCATGGCTATTGATAGACATAATTCAGTGACGAAAATTGTAAATTTATACAATGAATATTAAATTTGTGACTGAAATCAACCAAACATCTAAATAACATTTGTAATCTTCTCAGGCATATTTATTATCCTATTTAAAATTTTTAACGTAATATTATGTTTTAAAAGAATTTCTGTTGAAGTATGAGGACTATAAAGTAGTGCAATTTTTAATGGAAAAGTTTAGTATCAGGCAGGTAGACGAGTAAATTGAAAATAGATTGGAACATGGTTATCATAAGAATAAAAATATATTGTAATGATTTCAAGAAAAGTGCTACTACTGTAAGACTACTCAAAACTAAGAGAGATATTGAGTTGAAATTATATTTAGATAAGTCAGAAAAGTTTGAAACAATTTGATAGTGTAAACTTTTATTGCTCTTAACAAGCGTTTTCAAAGTTGGACTATATACTCTAATCAGAAATGTTCAATGAGCAATCCAAAGTTATTAAATCTAATAGCAAAAATTCAATTCATACCCTAAATTAAACAATTATTCACTGCAGTCTCCTAAATTAAAACATCAAGTTGCCCGAGCATAAAATGACCAAGTTAATAAATTAATACTTTCGATCCAGAGTCGGTCCAGCATAGATGCAAATAAAGTTTCAATTCAATTTGCGCCATGTTCCCAAGTTGCTAAGTTGATTTATCGCACAGTGATGCAGTTACAGCATAGCAAATAGCATTTTAATTTTAGTGAGTGCGTTCCCGAATTACTCAATAGCCGTGCAAAATTCGAGCAACGCCGACGCGTTTCCTGCCATTTCGGAAGCGTACTCCTTAAACCGATGACGCGCAGCTCCGCGTTATTCAAGCCCAAGAATGCACAACTTGATGTGTAAACTGAACATGGCTTAATGCCCATTGGAATTTAATTACAATCAACAATGCATCATGAAGTAGTAATTTGTAACATGTATTATGAAGCGTAACAGTTATGTAAGTTATTCACTAGCGAAAACAATCAAGGTATGAAGTGGAATGAAGCAATTGAAAATATCTGAAAACTATCACCTGCACCTTTTGCAAATAAAAAGCCGCGTGCGATAGTCAAACTCCGGTCGATTTCTTTCAAAAGGTTAGATTCAGGTCGATTTCTAGACAAGCAACGAGTTATCCTTCGTGTTCGACGTTCTTGTTTGTCTTTGCTAACGTCTTCATACTTCATTTTACCTTAAGGAGATTGAATTTTAGTGTGCCAGAATATTTGTATTGATGTGTGTCTGAAATTAATCTAGTTAATGCGTCCCAATATAGTGGTATTTTTAGAACTAGGCGCTTTTATTTTTCAATCTGTGTGAGAAAAATACGTTGCACATCAAGTAAGATTAATAGCAATCCAGTAGAATGTATTCTAGTTTGAAATTCTCCTTTTAGTATATGCAACACACCATACAGCAAAATAAAACATGAAACAAATGCAATCACAATACAATAAAATACTAAAATTCACTCTCAATAAAATAATACACTCTGAAAATAATAATACTTTAATTGTAAACTAATCAAACATTAAGCAGATAAATGAAGAGATCAAACATGTCATCAATGAGCATAGCTGCAGCATGAAATTTAAAGCTGATTGAATAATGCGTAGGCTTGCAGCAATTCACACAAACTCACCCTCACCACCACCGTTTTCATCTCCATTTTCCACCGGCACAGTACCTAAAAACTCTTGCAAATGTTTGGGCACCTTCTTTGCTCTTAATTCCACCCCGTCCAACACCAACACAGTGCCTTGATCCACATCCGACTTTTCTGCACTTGATTCCCGACTGTCAACTCTATTCTTCTCATTTCTCTTACGTTCCCTCACAGTGTCCATGAACTCTTTTTGAATATCACTAAACTCTGCCACTTTGGAGGGTAGCATGACTTCATCATTTGTGTTGAGAGAGATTTTGATGACTTTCTGGGAACGACGCTCTTCGCGTTCGGCTAGTTGTCGACGATACTCTTCGTACATCTTCTGTCTGAGTTCTTCATGCGGAGGCAGTGATTTAGGCCGAGCACCCTCCGCAGATGGAGTCATCATTTGATTCAACAACTTGCGCTTTTCCAATTCGAGATTTTCGAGCTGAGCTTGGATTTGCTTCTCTTTCTCGATGAGGTATTGCATCTGCTTGGCGTGCAGTTCGAGCGGGAGCGATCGGCGGCGACGTGGTGGCGCGCTTGGTGTGGTAGAGTCTTTGCCGTCGACCCAGTTTTCCGACTTGCGCGGAAGTTGTCTTTTTGGCACAGCGGGTAAAGTTGGGCATGCACGCACCAATTTCAGCCATTCCGACTTATCTTTAGCATTCAGTCTAGCGTAATGTAGCTGTTGAAGTTCCTCTAATTTAGATGGGTTCATTATTTCATTAACTACCGGTTCTGGATTATGCAACTTATCTTGTATGACTATATCTAACAATTTACGACTTCCAGATATGTCTACTGTATTCTTCACAATAATTTCTTCATTAATAGTTTCACATTCATCTACTACCATCCTACAATCTTCTGTGGTTGTATTTTTTACAACATGGATACCATTCATATCTTCTACAAGATGATCACTAGCCTCTTCCTTCTTTGTGTTGCTTTCTGTAACAATATTTGAAGACACAATTTTACTACTTGATGATGTTGCTGATTTGGAGGCGATTAGCGAGTAGGCAACATTGGGCAAACTTTCCGTGAAATCCTTCAAGCTCCTGGATACTGCTGCTAGTTCTCCAAGAACATCTGGTCCAAACGGTAATTCTTTCAATATCGTCAAACAGATTTTTTTTAAAGATAAAGGCACATTCTCGGTTGCAACTCTTAAATTCGCTTCTGCCTCTTCAGCCTCAGCTGTAATGGCTGCAATATCCTTCATAGATGGATTTAATAAAACTGTTGTTCCAATAGATGAATTTGAAGACTCGCTACTTCTGGACGTTGATCTTTCCTTTGGACGCGGTGTGCTTTTCTGTTTTTGACTAAGGACTTCTTTGAATTCTTTTTCGAAGGTTTTCATTTGTTCAATTTCGATTTGAGACTCCTGGATGTCTTTTTGATCTTGTTCCAGAGAGTTTTGCAGTTGGTCGATGAGAGCTTGGTCGTGAGCAATGTTTAATTCGGTTTGAATAATTTTTTGTTCTACTACTGCAATTTCAGCATCTAGGTCAGTTGTTTCAAGGTCTTCAGATGGTGATATATCAGCTGTTTCCTTTGTTTGTGAAGTTTTAATGCTTTGGGATTCGTTTTGCTCGTTATTTGATGATGATTGATGGGAATTATTAAACACTTTCTTGACTGATATTTCAAAAGTTTGAACATTTTTAGTAGATTCTTCTATTTCTTCCTTGATAATAAAATCTTTAATTAGTGTTTCAGAATTTTTATTGCTTGTTGCCTTCTGATCTTCCTGACTTATATCCGTGCTAGTTTCAGCATTTTCAGATTTTTCTTGCATATCTTCTGAAATAGTTTTACCTGTTGACACAATTTTCTCTTTCGTGTCCTTTGCTACTTCACTTTTAATTTGTGCTGTGTTTTTAATTATTTCTGGAGATGATGGAGAAGTACCATATGACTCCTCACAAGTTTCTAACCTATCTCCATCTTCTTCGTCCTCATTATCGCCTGAAGATGAATCTAATATAACTACCTCCACCTGACCTCTTCTAATCACACCTGCATTCACATCAATCAAATTAGCACCATCAATTATCCATCTACTTTCACCTTTATCCCTTTTTGGATAACTTCTGTCACAATGCTCCCCATTTTCCTCGGTAATCGCCTCCAAAAACCTAACATTTTCACAGACTGGAGGAAAATATTGCATAATCTGCTTCCTCTCATTTCTCTTCTGCCTAATCAAACTAGAACTACGCTTAATATTAGTTTTCTTCTCTCTATCATCCTCCACCCTAGTCCCAGATGCACCTGGCAAGTTCAACTTATCAATAAAATACCTCAACTGTTCCTCTTCCTGCAAACTCAACTTTGTGCCGTTCTTAGAAATAGATTCCTCTATATTCAAGTCTGCAGTATGTTCCCAATCAATATCACTTTCAACTTCCGAAAGAGAAGCTTTATTATACTCTATTACTTTAACATCATCATCACTCAACTCATCCCCCGACTTGAGTTCTGTTATTTTTAAATTTTCTGTTGAATCAAGATCGTCCAGACTTTTACTTTTCACCAATGAGTAGTCATTAGCGAGACTGTTTCTTTCCGTCTGTCGCTCATCTTTACGTATTAATTTCGGAGACTCCACCCTGTAATTGCAAAGATTATCGCAAGAATTAGCACGGCTTGAATAGGACACAGAAGGCCCTACTAGTTCTTCAATCTCAATCTGATGCAAGCGCGTATTTTCGAGTTTGTGGAATTCTATTTTAAACTTTAGAGCAATTTCAGGATCTTCTTCGGTGACTATGACAGTTTCTGGACTCCCGCCAATAATATCTACATGTTGAGATTGGAAACCTTGTCCTTGGACGTTATCACCCAGCTTATCTGTTAGGTGTCCGGAATCCTTGGTAGCTGTAGTCTGCTTGTTTTTCCGGTGCCCATGTTTCCTGCGCCTCGGCATATTGGTTTTTTGCTCGACCTCGCCGCCAATTTGCAACTCGTCACAATCAGCAACCCGGAAATGACCCGCTGAGCGCACGTGCACGCCTATTCCTGGTGTGTGGAAAACACAATACACGGCATGTTCATTTGCACGGCAGGTTAAAAATAAAACTGGAAGCACGTTTAAAACAACTAAGCGATCCGCTATCGGAATTTCACTGCGTATAGGTGATTAGCTGTATTTTGGCGAGGCAATCTTCAACAGCGAGCACGTGGTTCTCGCAAGCAATGCATTGTACTCGAATTTAAGCGGTTGTGCGTCAGGTATAGGTTTATTTTGACGTGCGTCCTGCTTGCCTACTGGCATGTAGACGATACAAATACTGCAAATACTCTTTAGCAGGCGACCGCACGTCGCAGGCACTCGCAAAACGTCAGGTTAATATCATGAATTTATCTCATCACCACCACAACTGACACGCAGAGATTGCAAACCTTCGCGTCAAGGAGGACTAATAATGGAACGAGCGCGTTTCAGTACCTCACGAAAACTGATCGCATGGCAAATATCGCGGAACGCGAATGTAATAACGTAATAACCATTCATTTTCCAAACATACTTCACAAGTACCGTACTTATAATTTTTCTTCTATTTGCGGAGTACTTAAATAAACGCCAGGCTATGAATAATAAACCAATCAATTTAAATGAATCTTTGAACAGTGCTAAACGGAATAAATAAACCATTTATGTTGCTAAGTACGATGCTGGTTCTTTCAAATCATTATCAGTTTATAGCAGCGATAAAAAACAGCAATTTTAGAATAAACAATGATAACATGTATTACGACAGATACTTATTCGTATATATATATATATATATATATATATATATATATATATTCGTGCAAAGTTGGCTGCCTATATTATGCTATCATGGATATAATTGAATAATGCCGGTGAGCATTACGTAATCACTTAATGAAAGCGTGGCTAAGTTTAAACCTCGTCCTTCAGTCGATATTGGTGTAAATATAGATGATAGTATCATCGATGAATGAGATGTACGAGCGGAAGTGCAACATTAATCTGATATCATCGGCGTGCGTGTGTGATTGCATTCAAACGGTAATTACCTCTTGTGTCGGACGAATAGTGGCTTGACGTGGGTGTCAAAGTTGGCGTTGGCGTCGCCGTCGAAACACTTGGGGTCTCGTCAATCTCCTGTTGCTGGTCGAATTCGTATTCGCTTTCAATTTCTTTGTTGTCGTTCGAGTCCGAGTCGATGGTTGCTTGGCGGAATGGATTCGTGTTAGGTTTCACTAGGCCGTTGGGTTTGGACTCATCTGAAATAAAGATTTAATTTTGATTTATTTGTTTTTTTTTCTCGAATTAAATTCGCCTTGTTGGCTCGCGTTGTTTAGTTTCAATTTGTAATTTGTAATTTCCCCACCTGGTAGTTAGCAAACTGGAAAGTTTGTAATTACAGCGCGTTAATTAAAACCACCGCATAACGAGATGTGTTAATAAACTTGGAATTTTGTTGCAGCCGTGTAAATTACTCGATGCACTCGGACCGATGTTCGCAACGTGAACTGTCGCTGTGCCCAGCGTCGATTAGGATTTTGATCAGCTCCGGCTGCAATCGATGCCCTATCGGAACTCATGTACGAAGACCATCCACGCATTGAACACTACCACTTTGCCCATTATTTCCGCTCCTCGCCATGGCCGGCCTATTGTGCGCTCTAATTGTGTGTGATCAAACAGCGCCGCGAATTCAGCGAACCCACGTGACCAGGTCCTCGCGGTCCACACCAAATCGCATACTCACAATACACCGACGATGCCACTCGCTTAACAAATAGTAAACAAATGAAATACTCGAACTACCGGGACAAAATCGACTCATCCGGTTCTATCAGATGCACGAACACAAGTCAACTAGACTCAAGCACAACTCAATGCAAGACCGACAAGTTGCCATTTGTATGCCATCCGAGTAAGATAGTAATGTATCAATGTTCTTCAGAATGCGTAAGGCCGTGATGGTGCTTGACATGTCAAAATGTCTCTGTGCGTCATGACTTCAAATTAAGCGCATGGGTAATAAATATGTTCACAATGGGTAGATAAACCATGTATGGCTTTAAAATAGATGGGAGCGGCATACAGAAAACTGATTGCATAACAATGGCATTGATCACGTTTGTTTAGTCAATATTTAGTTAATTTCAGAAAGTTAGAAACTTGAGTAAATTAAAATTTTATCTTTAGTAGAACAATGAGTAATTTTAGTTCTAAGCCAGGAAGAAGCATAAAAACAAATAGCTTACGTAATTCGATGTAATTGATTAAACTATTAAACTGTATTATTGAACCGCCCTTTGTCTTCCTCTTTTCATCATCAGAACATTGTTGAGAATTTAAAGTATATTAGATAATCAACTAGTAATCAAAACCCTTCCTTAAATTACTCATGCGTAAAATAATGATACTGTTCGACAGAAAGAGACGAAAGTATAAAGTTAAATGTGAAACACTAGGGTAAAGGATTTTTCTTTTGATGCTTTGTTTAATTTCCAATTCAACTCTTTTTTACTAGATAAAATTGTACAATTTCTCTTTTTCTATAAATATAATTGAGGTATTGATGATAAATATTATCATTTACGTCAACAGATCAACAGTATAAAAATGAAAATAAGAAATTGCTTAAAAATTACAATCACCTACACCTAACCATTAAATTGGCAAAATAATTTGCTGAAACATTACAGTGTTTTAAATTGAAAATCAGCATTCTATTTGAAATTTAGTTTTATTTTCTAAATTATAATCTATTAATTCAATTTCTAAATGTTGTACTTAGCTGTAATAACAAACTGCCTTTCCTAAAGAACCTTTCAAACGACAATAACAACTAACCAGAACGAATTTAATTGAAAACTGTTACCTCATAACATAATAATAGGCCTTGGTGTGTATTATACTTTAACAACTATAGCCGTAAATTGCCTCAAATAATACCTGCCATCAAACTAATAAAAACCTAATTGCATTCGATCATTTTATGGATTTCATTCGACGCGGTTCGTAATTAAATCTCTTTCTCATCTCTTCTCATTTTCCTTCATTGACTTTAAATAGAAATAAATACCTGCAATTTTATTCCAATTACAATAATATCCACGGTTTAAGTTGTCAGCAAATAGATGCTGATTATATTCACGGTAATCAGAGCTCGTTCTAGAAACTGATGAGCAATTAGACGCCGACAAAATGTCACTTCTTAATGCTCCGCGCTGAGAAAATTTATCTTTTATAAACTTTTTCAACTTTTGTTTACTGCGTTTTAGTGAGATGCACTTTACATCAATCATTCTAGAACTCTATGTAGAATGATTGATATGGTAAACTGATTTCTTGAAATTTTCAATTAAAGAAAATATGAAGGCAGCAAGATGAGAACGAATAACGCAATTGGTGGTTCCAGTGTGAATATCTCAATACAACTGAAATTTAATTCTAGTCTGTCTGGAGTGTAGACGATTGAACTCAAGACAAAAAACAGGGAGTGTCTGTAAGTGGATCACAACAAGAGTGTCTTTGATGCTTCTTCGTGCGAAACTAAAGTTTCATTCATTTCCAAGTTGATTTCATGATGAAATATTTTGTCTTATTAAAGCAGTATGCCCAATCCGTTTTAAATGTTATTATATTCCCACTAATTGATGCCATTTGGGTCACATACATTTTCCGCAAAACCTACGTAATCCAAGTGGCAATAAAATATAGTAGCATTGGCGTAGTTTGTTTCGCCATGGTGATCATTAAGCAATGCTGAAGCTCAGTTACTACTACACTGAAAGCAAATTACAAGCTGAAATAATTTATCGGATGCGTTTCGATTCTGTCGTGACGCTCTAATGGTGGCCGCTCCCTGTTCGCAACGCTTCCAATAAAACTAAATAAACAATGGAAGTGCAAATGCATCGCGAATGAATTTACAAAGATTCAAACTGTCATTTCTAGCAGATATTAACTTCGTTAATTGTTTAATTGACAGCTGATTAAAAATTGTAAGATATGTTTTTAATAGATGGCGCTGCCAGCAAAAATTGGATTCAAACTCACCTCGTTGTAATTGCTGTTTATTTACTGATTTAATAACAAAGTTATCCCCGTTTCTAGTAGGTATATGATGGGAATCAATGGTATCCTTGTCTTCATGGATTAATTGCTTTTCTTCCCCATCAGCAAAAGGAGGTGTTGCTTCTTTTGGACTTGGGTTGTTTGACGGTAGATCATTTGCGGTAATGAGTGTGGTGTGACTTGTTGACGTTGAGGTTTTCGATGTTTCATGCACAACTTCCTCACGATGATGGTGGAGGATTGTTTTGTATTGTCTTCGTTTTGGTGAGTTTTGGCAGTCTCTAACAATTGCAGAAACATGGTTTGTAAGCAGGTTTATTGATGGTTTTATAAAAAATAATGTCTTACTCATTTAATCCCAAGACCAATCGATCGCCTGCGGTTTTTAGCAAACTATGCGCTTCGGAATTGGTGATTTCCTTGGTCGGCCGTCCATTGATCGAGGTGATGAGGTCACCTTCGCGTACCCCCTTTAGCGATGCCTTGCTGCCAGGATTGACCTGTAAAAGAAATTTCACTAATTATACCAACTCTTTCCAGTCCGCCCACTCTCAACGCATTTAAATATTTAATTTGACGTGTTTGCTTGTTACCAAAGCTGTAGGTATTTCATTAGACTTGGTTTGAATTCTCCCGTTGTACGACGAACAAAATTTCAGCATGGCCTCAAGTCGTAGTGAAGCGTCTGAAATGCTTGAAAACGAGAAATGCTTGATGAATGTAGCCGGGAAATTGCCAGCAGCGCACATGCTCGTTCTACATCAAGATTTGTAGCAATGTGGCAACTGGCAAGCGCATCCCCATGGGAACGTGCGCGATTGCGGGCGGAATCCGGAATTATCGTCGGCGCCTCAACGCCCAGCCTGTGCTAGATAAACCTCCAGAATCTCCCTAGAGACTGTCAACAACACGCAACACGCGCACCGCATGCGCATGCTAATGCACCGGCCAGTACAAAACAATAAAATAAACACGACTTATCAACACAGCCGAGTTACTGGCGTTGAAGGCGAGATTCAGCAGTGCGCCACGTGCAGCAGGAAATAAAAGAAATTACAACGTTACCAGGTTACAAGTAATGAAATTGAGATTTACAGTGCATCGACACGTTCACGTTGCTTGAGTGAAATTGCGGTTGACATTTGATAGCTCTGCATGTGGATTTTTAACTTGCTTAGCGCTTTCGTTCGACTGAAACCCTTTTTGCAATCGATATATTATTATATCGTGTTGTTAACTTGTTCCAATTGGGGCGGGAATAAATAATTCAACGTGTCAATTTAATAGCTCTTATAATGCATGATGAATTAATAAATTACAATTTTTAGTTCGAGGATAGAATGGGTTTTTAGATTGGATTAGAGTTGGAAACAAAGATGAAATAAAACCGTCGTTTTCACAAGGCGAATAAAATTAATAAAAGTAGTTAGAGCGAAATTGGCATGCTGGCAATTTTGTTTTTTGCAGTTGTGCAATCAAATAAATATTATAGCAGGTTAAAAAACATTATCCACTGATGAAATTTCACCTCCCCACATACATTCCATACACAAATAGCATTTTTTCTATAGTAAAACTCAAATAAACCACTGAAACATGCTTTCGACCTATGCCACCAACAATACACATATATTAAATTTATTTTCCCCAAATTTAATGATTCCACTGTTTTCCCGCCTCACGCAAAAGATTAAATGTCATAAACAAAAACATAAATAAATGTCCTCAATTTGTACGTAATTTAGTTTTTATGTTAGCAAACAAGGCAAAAAGCTATAAAAGCATTGATGGCGTCGACGTCGCCAGAACGTCCCGGCGTCTGCCTGGCATTTATTCACTATAGGAGCTAAAAGGCACTAAAAGCCCCATTCTCATTTGGCGAACTATGTCAAACGCATGAATGGGAACAATGGAGTTAATGAACTCGTATTACTCTTAACGTCAAGAAACGTTAATATTGGAACGGAGCCTTTTAAACTGAAGCACTCATCATGGAATTTAAGACGTAAGTTAATTTGTCCTGTTTTTTAAATTGACCTTGACTAATAAAGAAAATCAATTTATGCACCGCATGTTCCATAATTTTATAGTGAGTGGTAGTTGTTTAATTAATAACGCCTAATAATGAAATATTATTCTAAGGCATAAAGTAGTGAAACAAGAATAAATTGGTGACAAGAAATAAACATCAAACGTATTTCTGAACGTGCTTTTTGAGCTGAATCTCGTTGATTTCTTAGTTTGTGCAACGCATAAATTAAAATAAACACTTTCATGTTAAATATTTATCTCTCACGCGCTTACGAATGACGTGTGGTTCACACTGATCAAATATTTGAAAACGAGCGATGCAAAGCAAATTGAATTCCTGTTACTGGGATATAATCACCATGATAAATCTCAACTCTTTTGATAATTTCGGGTGTAGGGCGTCGCATCAGTCATAGACCGACACTGTACTTGACCCCCTCTCCCTCCCTACTAGCCACTTAGAATCTGCACCGTTTTCCTGCTCGGCAAGATGCAGACTCAAACCTGCGATCTACTGAATCGTAAACCTGCGCGCTAGAAAAGTGTGCTACCGAGGCGGTCACTAATGCAATAAGAACTACAAAAAATATTATTTCATTTTAGCTTAGTTTTGGCTAATTTTACACCGATATCTTTTCTTTCAAACTTTTGAAAGTTTTGAAATCATCTCTTGGTTTCTATAAGGCCCTTGTACATTCAGTAACTAAATTAATTCATTATATGCAATGAACAGTTGATTGTTGCATTTTCAAGGCTTAATTCATGCTTCTCGAATACATGGAATTAAGCACGGTTTATTTCTTACATCAATGATTTGACAGACATTCATGTTATTTCATGCTTTCATGTTCTTTCTCGAGTTAAGTATTTGGTACAATGTGTAGAAGTGGTATGAATGTGCCTTTGTTACAAAGTAGAAATTAACTGAAAATTTACAGGCTTAAATATGTTGAATAATTAAAGAAACATTGTGTTCATGCATTGATAGTAATAGTTAATTCATGGTGCTATTAATTTATAAGAGTACCATGTTTCATTAGGAACTCTCAAACTTTCGAAGCAGGAAAGTACAAAAACTACTGAGTGTTTATGTGATGTGATTATGAGTAATCTTGTGCGGTTTATTTTACACATTAGTCAATTTGCAAAAACTTAAATATTTTGAAAGTGGTTATAGATAATTATTCAGAGTATCGTGGTTACGAAGTGTTTAATATTCAAACATAACTGAATATCATACTGAAGAAGGAAACAAGTCGTAAACGTTTCATAAATAAATTTTTAGTGTTATAGTTAAGTTTAACCTACATAACAGATAGTTACTGTTTAAGTGCTATTGCTATTGTCGTTGCTGTTGCCACCATACGTAACTACTCCAAACGTATCCGAATTGGAAGCCGATCTAAAGTGACAGTTTTAGTGCTATCAAATAGTTCTTTTGCTACTTTGCAACCAAACAATTTGTAAATCATCATCATCAATCTCAATCTCTTTTCTACCTAATTTCCGAGTGTAGAACGTCGTGGTGTGTAACTTGTGTGCGTACTGTAACCACATCGGTCATGAACCGACGCCGTACCTGACCTCTCACCACTGGCCGCACCGATTTCCTGTTCGACAGGATGCAGACTTTTAGCTGTCAAGAACGGAGTTGTTAGCGGGGAAAGTATCAGATTCTAGTTCATTCATAAAATGTGTCTTTTATATTGTTTGTGATAAACTAAAAATACACCAATTTAATTACGTTAAGTAATCCTCATCAAATGTGTGCGCCATTCCCATCAAATAAAAAATCACCCATGACGATAAATAGCAAAAATTACGACGCTTTCCTTTCGTAAATTTGCTTCTCTGCATTTAGATGTGCAGTGTCCAACCTATCCTGCTGTTGCTGCCGCAATTATCTCTTCTTTCTGCGGAATAATCACGGAAGAAAAAATAATAAACTAACACCAATCCAAGCAAGCAAGTAATCTAAACCACGATATTCTTTTTCTTTCGTTACTTTTAGCAGGAATTAATTTATTAACGCGTTTTTAGAGTGACTATAATTGATTTTCTTCATTCTAACCAACCTCAATCCAACCACAACTTCCAGACATATAATTTGTATGCAAATCTCAACAAATACATTTGCGTCTCTTAATGCATATTCTAATGTAAGAACGCTCTTAACAACTTAACTCAGAGACGCTGGAATTCGTGCGAGTACAATCGCGATTTGAATCAATAAGTCGTGTTGCATTGAAGTGATACACGTTTAGACGATTTTATGCCGCTATAAGCAAATTGCTAAACATAGTTGTTGTTGGAATGACGCAATGTACTTCATTGGAATTTGTCTTGCTTAGAAACATCTTGATTTCTCAGCGGGGATATTAAAATGATGTTAATCAACTTGGAAAGAACTTGGAAGCAAAAATTTATTCAAGTGGTTTAAAGTAGAGAAAAGAAAGCAAGCTAAGGTGTTGGTACTCGAATATTTTGTTTATTAATTTAGTGACTTACACGTGTTATTTTTAAATCATTCTTATCACTAATCATTCGAAATCCCCATGGTGGTCCACCTTCGAAACAGACTTCACTTTTCCTCACATTAACATCATTTGTCACTTCCATGATTAACACTGATTAACACAAAATTTAAACGTTTTCACTGAGTAGCCAAGCATATTCAATTTTCTGTCCTATTCCTAACAATTGAGCAAAATCCTAGATATTTCAGTCATTTTCAATAACTCCTATGATGTCTATTTGTATTTAATTTTGTCACAAATTTATTTCAAACTTTTCTCTTAGTTTTCTTTTTTTCGTGATTGTAGCAAAGCATCAATCTTAATTGATCTCTTCAACATCGCCTCACTTTGTCTACTGCCAGAGTAAATGAACACAGGCACAAATTTTGATTCACAGCCAAAAACGCACTTGCAAAAAGCACTCCAACGCACATACACAGATTGCTGCCATTCACTACAACTTAACAAGAGCACTTGTACATAATTATTATCATGGATGGAAATAGATCACGCGAATGTGAGCAGGAACATAGCTAGATCACACTTGTAAATAGAGCATTAGATCATCACTAGGTTTTTTGCTCACTTGTGCTTTATATTTTACAATATGCTGATGCTCAAATCTAAAGAATTAATTATAGCAATAACATTTGGATATTTGCTCACTTGTGGACACCGTACTTTTGCAATGCCAAATGAATTCTGAGAGAAAATGAGCCGGATCTCATTAATTTCGTTTGACTGCTCTTTTCGAGTCAGTGACTTCCGGTTATTGTTGTCGACGAGTGAACAAGGGCACCAAAACGGGTAGAGTGCAAGAAGTGATAACATTGTCAACATCACGCGGAATAATTAATTTGATCAGTGAGCAGAACAAATTCTGTTGGTAGGGTACAATTTCCATTATGCATTCACATATATCACATGGAATTAATAAAATTGACTTTTTATTGCCCGTAATGTAATTTTAGTAGCAGAATAAGATTAAACCGTGCATAAACATACTGCAAACAACTGAAACTAGTTTTGTTTTGAATTAATATGGTTGCTTAGTTTAGGTTATATTAATTTATCAGAAGTTTTCCTTTGTAATCTACTAAGAATATATGTACTCTTCATATGTAGCAAATAATTGAATTATTAATAAAATACATTATCAGTTGATTTGGTTGCCTATACTATAATAATACATAAACAAAAACACCCCACAACCGTCCAAATTATCTTTTAATAGTTTTTTTTAAATGGAAAAAATCTATCGAGAAACATTAAAAATAAGAAGATAATTCAACAAAGGTAATCTATTGCACTTACTCTTGATATTCTCAAAGGTTGATGAACATCAATTCCCCCATGCATCCGGAATCCCCATGGTGACCCGCCTTCCAAAGTAACTTCTTTTGCTGACATCGCCAAATCCTAAAATTCCTGCAGTTCCCGCACCGTCGGTCACATTAAACTACTAATCATACCCATCGTTTATCTCTCCAAACATTTTTCTCTATTTCAAGCAATTTATAATCGATTTTAGCGGTAGATTACCATCTATTGTTTATTATCATCAACACTAGAATTGTCATTTCTTGTTGTTGAAACAATGACTATTAATGCACATGATTCGTTAAATATGTGAACGCGTCGACATCACACCGGTTTAAGCAGATAAATCCCGCACATGCTAGAAACATACAACACGTGTCGAAAAGTTATCCAAGTGTGTTACTCGTCGAGGCACGGTTAACTTCACTCTCACTTTCAATTCGTTCTAAGCGTATGAAATATTTCTTGGTTTCGTGTTTGCTGTGTATGCCCTTCTCTTCTAACTTGTCTGAAGAATACGTGCTTCTTAGAAAGACAGAAACGTATAACACATGAATGCTCTAAGTCTTTATCTTTCTTCTCTTAGCTTAGGATATAGCTGATTGTGAACAGGCATAAATTCGTTGTTGACAGTGTTATCACTTCCGGGATAACTTGGTATGTTGATTTAAACAGCAAAGTACAAGTATTTGATTCATTAGAATTGACAATGATAAATGAATGCACCTTTTTGGTAATTTTACATTAACTTCTCGTTGTTGTTGTTGTTGTTGTTGTTGTTAAAGGTGGTAGTTTATTAAAGAACGTTACACATTGCAATAGTTTTTATTGTCGCATGTCGCGAAAGAAGCACACCGAAGCCGAGCGCGGAACAATAACAAAAAGTCGACAACTGTGGCGTGCCACTGCCGGCCCCGATTACAATAGACGCAGAAGGCGCGCAGGTGCGCGGCAATGCGGCGGAAGGCAAATGTCAGCTGTGCCGCCTTCTGATGTCGGTGGCGGCACACAGCGCCAAGGTTGTTGTTGGAAGGGAGCGGAGGCAGATCGATGGCACATGCGCTGATTTTCCGCAATCAATAATAAAGCTAATCAGCGGTTCACTAAGAAAGCTGTTTTTACATATTGCATATGGAAATAAGAGAATTGAGTAAGTTAACATGTTGTGCACAATATTACTTTGCTGAAGGTGTAATAAAATACTGCGGATTATAACATAATTAGTTATATTGAAGGCACAAATTGGGATATAAATTGAGGTAGGCAACTTTATAAGCAGAAATGATGAAGTTTTCATACTGAATATAGGAAAACAAAAAAAAAAAAGAAACAAACTGCCGTGATTTTAATCACTACACACATTTATTATCTTAATTAGATATAAAAATACACACATAAGAGAATACATGAAGGATTACAATTAAAACAAAGACACAATAAACGAACAAGCTCGTTATCATTGTTGAACATGATGAAAAGTTGGTTTTGGGGAAATTATGATCAGTGCTGGGATCATTTACACTCAATACGCACAAAAACATAAAATAAACAATATACAAACATAAACAATAACAAGAAATAACAAATAACGAATCAGAAATATAAAAAATAAATCAAAGCGTAATAATTTATAAGAAATAAAAATCAAAATAAATAAATTATAAAATAAAATAAATGAAATAAAAATACATTAACAATGTGCGCAGATCAAGATTTCAATTTTACAATTAGTTTCTTCTGATTTAATCTTAGCTTGTTTTGTGGGTTACCGTAATTTTTTTATATTTTTTTTGTTTGTTTCAAATAATCCTAACATAGTTTGAACCAAATTATAATTTAATTTGACTTTGTTTCAGCTGTGTTTGGCAATTACTCTGCGTTGTGATTTACAGAGGATTAGATTGTGATTGAAATTCGTTTACCACATTGTGTATGCACAAAATAGATGGAGGGTATTCATGGTCACGTCTCATCCATTTTCAGCATGTTTGAGTTATTGTAAAGCAAACGAATTTAATCAAATCTTCTGTGCTATTTGTACTTCAGAGCTGTTGCTTTGTTGGTAAATATAAAGGCACACGAATACCAAAAAGAAAACATATTATGTATTATCAAATCATCTTAACCTAACATAACCTAGCTTGTTCCCTAATCTATTAACTAATTAATTAATTCTTTTATATTATTAAGTATTCAAGTAGACACGATACGAATAAAAAGACAAACACAAATATAAACCCAAGTTAATTATAAGCCCTAATCCTAACACCAAGCCTAATCTAATCCTATCTTAAATCCCTTTTTTTCTGATTTTCTTTTAGCGATGCGATTTTTTCGAAAACATGAAACGATAATTCAAAACAAACAAAACCAAATTGAACACGTAACAAAAATTTAATTGAAATAATAAAAGGTAACAAAAATCGTAAAACTTGAACAACGTAGTAACGAATGGAAATTAACTTTTGTAACATTGAATAATATTTGAATTTTAGGCACTTGCGGAACCATAATATTTCAAAACCGAAATAAAGATAATTGAAAAGAAAAAAATGAAGTGGAATGAAAAGCAAACTTAATAAGCGTAACAAATAACTTCAACCGCTTGTAACAAAAACCAAAAATGAAAACAAAAACGTAACTTCATCCTAACCTCGACGTGTAACCAAAAACGTAACAATAACAACTAAATTGTGTGTTTTTTGTCGATTTTTTTAACATGTTATAACAAACGCCTTGTGCTGAATATGATTTTTGCAAGTTTTTGTAACGGTAACGATAACTTTTCGGGTAACTTTGTCAAATAACCAATGGAGTAATCAAATAAGCAGAATGATAACGAAAACTTAACAGCAATGTAACAGTAACAGCAACAGTAACAATGTTAAACTTAACAAGTTTGCGCTTTTATCACAAGCGCGGCGGCAGATTTTGTGTATTGGTTCGAATATATTGTGTCAGAATGTAAAAATGACTTGAAGTGACGAGAATTCTCAATTTTGTAGTGTAATTTTGTGTTGATTTATAAGAATATTTGAAGCGTTGGTGAGTAATATTCATCTGATTTGGAGTTTGTTTGTGGAGTAAAGATGAGAAAAAGTTGTAAATACCTCGATTTAACTGCCAAACTTAGTTGAGAGTAAACGCAGTGTTGTGTGAATGTGTTCTGGACAATGCAACAGTTATCAACAGAATTGCTGGACTTCGATGATCCCGGAGCATGGAGATAGCGGTGGTGATTGTAAAGATGTTGAGATGTTGGTTCTTATATATTGATTTATAAGAACATCCGGTGTAAAATCTGAAACTGTATATCAAATAAATAAATTAATTGGAATTGCTGCATGTTAGCAATGATGTTGACGAGAAAAATGTATACCTTTTATTTGTAGTTAGAAATATTCTTGATGAATTGTTGATGATGCAGATGAAGCGTTCTGGGTTTCTCCATTTTTCTTACTGCCAGTGGTGATATAACAATAATGATGAATTCTAAGAACAAAAATACAATATTAGAATTGCTAAATTTCGTTAAAAAATGTCTTCATACTTACAATTGGTTTAACTCGAGGAAAACAATTTCAACTTGAAGAATTTCAACTTTTTTCCAAATCAAAAATTTACCTAGTATTTGATTCACTTTAATCATTATTTAACCGATTGCATGAGCGACTGTAGACAGGTGGTTGTAATGAGCATGGGCATACCTCATTGGAAGAGGTAGCCCATGCTTTGCAGAACACTGGGACGATGCTTGGTAGTTGACTGAACGAAACTCAAATTTCGAATAAATCTCCTGAAGAATCCCCGAGTTTATATACTAAATCGACCCCTACCTTTTACATCCCCTTCTGTATTCGCACCCTACTGAACATAAACTCCAGTTAGCTGTCTCCTTCTAAGTTCGGTCTCACTCCCAGTGGTTAAACGACTTGTTGACCGTGGGTACCATGAAAACATGCTGGTATTGCGTGATGCTTGGTCGCACCGAAAAGACCAAATTATAATATGCAACCCCAATTTCTAAAACATCTTTGCAAGAAATTTAAAATAAACTGGTTTTGGATTTAAGGTAGAAACGCACAAGGAAAAGATATAGAAAAACATTAGAAGCGTTCAACTTCTTCAATTTGTATTTCAATAACGAACAGTAAATACGGAATTAGCCTTATTAGAAACCAGTACATTCTGTACATGAGAATTTGTCTGGTGAACCTGAAAAGAACGCTTTGAATGGGCGTTGATTCAGGTGCAAATCCATTTTGAGTTCAATGCAATTAACGAAAAAGGGGGAGATGCTTGGAGGTACACGTAGAAATTATGATTTGCGTAACCGTGAGATTTGAAAATATGATCGTCGTGCACGTACGATTGTATCACCTTGGTTAATACGCCCTAAAGACATCCCTATTATTTGACACTTTTGTGCAGAAATTTCTTGCAAACTGCTCCGAAATGCATGCTGGGATTACACAGTGCTTTGAAATATCTGCGACCTCTTATTGCTAACCTCTGTGTTATTCTTCTTACAGTCAATTAAAATCTCCACAATGCAAGGAGAAATCAAAATAAAGAAATCATACGTCCGCTGACAGGAAGGGTGTTCCTTTAGTTGACGTACATTGTGGTTGTGTTTCCGGTGGTTTGTTTATGAAAGTTGGTTATTTTTATTACTCACACGCTGTGCGATTGAGCATATGAGGTGGGTAATTGTTTGGCATCTTGCAGATTGATCTTAAAGATGTTGGATAAGTGTGCTAGCCACACTTTAACAATTAAACAATGTTTAAAATATTAATCAGAGGCAATTTATCAATTAAAATATCCAATAAATGATTATTTATTACAGACATTTCAGTTACAATCCCCTACTAAACTGTCTCTGGCAGAATTGAATTGTGGCCATGACCGTTGGATCCATTCTCAAATTGCAATACTTTAGGGTGATCTCATTCAAGTCAGTGTAAAAGATGATTCTTGAAGACAGCCCTTTGCCCGTAAAAGAACGTTGAACTTTAAATTGGAACGGATGATTTCTTTAGATCACCCCAAGTCTTTTCAGTTCTTGAGCGCCCCAATTCTGGTTTTACTTGCAACGGTTAAGTCTTTTCACAGCCCATCTGGATTGCGTACATTTCTTGTGCATAAATACATACTGACGTAAATGGTGGGCATGCTAAGTAATATTACGATTTGATGCATTCAATTGCGCGCCATAATTTCCAATCTAGTTCCCGTGGGATTTATGACTGTGGTTGGTTTTCAGTCTGAGCATGTTGAACATGTCCAGACACGTCTAACATGTTCAAATCTGCTAACTTGTAATAAATACTAAAATATTTCATTTGGTAAACAATTAGAAAATAATGTATTATTAATTATTTAAAAAAGACCTAATTTATTGGATCACTGATAATTAAATTCAATTAATGTGAATATTTTAGGTAATAACTAATGTTGTTTACTTGCTACTATTATACCATTAGAACCTTAATTGTTCATTAAATCTAAATTTAAGCATATACTATATAAACAACATCCTTTGCACATTACTATATTTTGGGATTACAATTAAAACACAAACATGTTAAATTTAACATTTATTGATAGTTTATTATCTACATAGCAATGTTTTTGTTAAAATTAGTAAATATAAATTTTCGGTTTTCAATTTATAGATTAATAATTTTATTACTTTACAATTAATTGCATTTTAATCTGTTGAAAAAATAATCCTATCTATTAATGTTTATTTATGACAAAACTTTTAAATTGCGCCTCATCTTTCTTACAAATAAAATATTATTTACGATATCGTTGAGTGTGGTTATGAAGTATTTAATATTCATTATGTTGATAAAATTTCACTTTTTGAAATTAAAATTTTTTCAACATAAAAATATTATTCTTTCAAATAAATAATCTAGTTGATTTTTCATTTAAAATTCGATCAATTGGCAATTTTTATGTTGAGCGCCTTTTTGTTTATGCAATCAAAAATTATAAATTATATTCAAAAACATGAACCTTCTTGTCACAGTGTGTAATGTCACAGTTCTAGGAGATATTGCAGTAGATGATAAATAACTAAAAATCAAACCAAAGATACCAAATTTTTAGATAACAACTGGTTATGATATAAAAAGAAATGTTCTTGTTTTGTTCTTAGAAGAATATAGATATCTCAATTCAACTCTAAGTACACTAATAATTTATTTAACTTATATACTCTTTTATTGTTTGTAGTTATTGCTCAAGTTCATACAGTTCCGAACATAATGTTGAGAATACACTATAAGAGACTCAACTAATTTAATTTAAATTTGATAATCTCTAAGGAGGTGACCCAAAAGATATCCGGGAAAATCTAATGTGCGATTAAACAAACAACTGTATTTATTGGGCTAAATCCATTGATAATTACTTATCTTCTACTCCCAAACTCCTAGAAAATTTGTAGATCGTTGTTGGTAATAAATAATATATTCTTTTGTGTCCATCTAAATTGTGTATTACCTGCACTCTGCTAATTTCAAAGCAGGCTACCACTGCCTACTAGTTACACTCATTCATATTCTAAATAATCATGCACTGCAGCTAATCTGGAATATTTACGAGCACAGATTCCTATGCAGCCAACAAGTGTGAGAACAGAAAGCAGTCAGTACACTCAGCATCAATTCAGGAGGGCATATGCCTTAATTTGCATGTGCACAAGGTGTCTACGATCATGCTTAATGGTTAGGTACGTGCTGAATTCATGAGAATCCCTAGCAGCGTAGAAGCAGATCATTTGCAATTCAATCGCAGAGCGGGGTAACTTGAAATGCAGGAGTGGGACAAAAGAAAGTAAAATGCGTTGCAGGCTCACCTGAAAGGTGCAGCTGGTGGATTAATTTGAATATCCTGTTGAAGAACAGTACATGTTTTAATTTCAGTTTGTAAAATCTAAACTGTAAACAAATTTACGAAAAAAGTCAATCCAATCATCAATTGTATTTTATTGGACGGAGCTGTAAAAAGTTAAATCTTCATTACATTATGCTGAAGATACACAGAATTTCCATGCAATGAAACAAAATATAACACAGTAAAATATGAGGTGATAGAATAGTAGTCATAACTTGCAAAAAGTTGACACGGGACATGCGGAAAATCAGATTTAAAGAAGAAATAATAACTTATCATAAAAGAAGAATGTGCGATTGAGTGCATTGTTGAGGATGATGACAATGGAAAGCGTCTATAAAAACGCGGGGTAACCAAACAGCATGACCGTGGGAATGCATGCTGTGCAGTTGTGCACTACCGCACTGCATGCACCGATGGAGTCTTTCGACAGGGTTGAAATGAATAATATTTGTGTATCGTTATTATTAGTTCAAAACTTAAGAAATTTATTCTGACATTAATTTTTTGATTTACTAATTAAAAGAAAAAAATTCCTCACATTTAGGAGATACTTTAGAAGATAATTATATCAAATAATTAATTTGGATGCTTAAAATTATTTTTCAGAATATGAATCAATAAAGTAAACAATTGTTCTAGAAAATAACCAACATTTATTATTATGGTTAATATAACAACAACCAGAAATCAAAGGATTTCTAATCTGCATGCAATTTTCTAATGCGTGTTATTAGTAATACCAAAACATTCACTAATTATATTCTTAAGTTTATGGTTATTCGATTTAACATAGATTTTATTAGAGATAAATTATTATGTTTTCTAATTAATTTGACAAAGAGAAATTAATATTCCATCTAACGAAATATCTAGAATTTTCTGGTTATCTGATGTTTTTTTTTTATCTAGAATTAATTTTCATTAATATGTTACAGAATAATTCAAAATAAGGTAAAACCCTGATTTAATTTTTAAATTTTTTGAATTTGTATAGAGACAAATAATTAAGACTCAATGATGTGTGCAACTTTTGGAATTTCTAATGTTGTATTTAGCATTTTTCTAGCATTAATACTTTCTTCTCTCGACATATGATTTTATTTGGCGTCTGTGGTAAAGATATTGTATTATATATCCCAATATTTTGAATTATCGTGTACCGTCAGAGGTAAGTCCTTTTGAAAAACATTGTTTTTGGAATTTAAACAGTTTTTGTTTTCAAAAAAACAGTCTCAATTGCTCGAAATCTACGGACTAGAAAGAAATTAATTATAACAATTTCTTTAAAAGAATGTAATTATTACTATGAGAAATAAATAACCTTTTAAGGCAAATATCATACATTTATGCACGACGGTATTAAAACTGCTGAAAGGAAACACTTTCTAGTTCATTCTCTAGTTTAGCATAAATAATCTCTAATTTTATCTTTCCAGCCAATACTTGTTCACTAAAAACCCAACTCTAGCAAAGCAAATACGTTATATAAAATATTGAGTTTTATGGCGTGTTTACCCCAGTTTAAATATGCAAATTAATTCCTGAAATGGAATCTACGCTTCGCCAAACACCAATGTAAAATAAAGACCAAATCGCACCACATTCAACACATTCCCAATAACAAAAAATCAACTTCCTTACCTACCCGCATTGCTTTTCATGGCTGGAGTAAAAACATTGCGCGTGGGGTGCGTTTAACTTGCGCATTCAACCGTCGGCAATTTCAATTAGAAGCGTCGCGTGCCACTACCATGATGGTCAATCTATCACAATAAAATTCTCACAATGTTAAAATGTTTGATTTTATAGTGTTATCCTGGCCTACTAGTACCACCATGGGGTAGATTTAAATCGAATGCAATGCTAATGACGTTCGAAAAGAATACAATCATTAATGAAGTACCGGCATAAAGTTAAGCATCAGCAAAATTCGTATGTCATTAGAGATAAACTGGTGATTCATGGTTTTCAAGTTTATTTCTAGTGTATATAGTACTTGAGAAGACATGACACTCTTTGGAAAACTTTTTATTTTTTCTTTATCTTAGAAAGTAATGTGCCAGACATCTAAAGTTGTGAATTTATTAAGACATCTTTTTGGAAAAGTTGAATGAGTCTAGAAATATGTGGTCATCTTTGTTGTCTTTTACATTGACAAAATGTGCATTTTGTAAAATAAAATTGCTTACACTTAAACATGTTTCTGGATTAATGAGTGGCAAAATGTCCAACTGCGAAATGTTGGTGACACTCAGTATGACTTTAAGGGCACTTTGTACCCCGCTGTGTTTCATAGCCAGACATGACGCCTTGGTTTTTTCCAAAAACAATATTTTCTCTTAAATGACATATTTTAACGTATTTTCCATTCTTACTCGTAAACCAACCCTTGATTCAATTTTAACGATTGTTGTTTCCAAATAAATCTACAAGTGTTGGCACGAGTCCAGCAGCTGAAGTTCTTTTCTTCAATTTTTCTTGACTTGGTGCGACTCGCGCACGTGTGATACACATTGCCTTGTCTCCACGCTCCCTATTGAAATGGTTTTTCATTTGATGATTTTACACTCTTTACTTAAAATCACCGTGTGGCCAGACTTGAATAAGTCACCCTAAGAAGTTGGCACATGTCTTCTATGTTCAATGCCATTCAAAGGTTTTTGCCGTCGGCTGCCGTCTTTAAGCTAAGAATTTAAATACGAAGGGTACCTATTGTGTAACCCTTGCGACGTCCACATGCTGAGCCAATCAATGTAGAGCTAAGCACACGTTTGCTCTTCAGAAAGGGAAGCCATGTTACTCAAGGGTCACATAAGACATTAACGTGTGCGGTACGTACTACAGAGCGCAGGTAGATAAAAGATGAATTCATTTCATTGTGATAAAAGTACCCAAGGTACCGTGAATTATTGTGAATTGAAAAGAAGAACGGCTAAATTTGGATAGAGTTTTTATCATTGGATAAGATAAATCTTTCGTAATTTTGAATTTAGTTGATGTTTGGTTAAAGCAATTCCTTGGAAAGAAGCCGCTTATTTATCGAGCGATAATAATATGATAAGAAAGTCATTGCTACGCTTGATTTATTATCAACCAGTCAATATCGGCACACTCTACAGTTGTTCATACATGCCGTATTCTTGGGTGTATGCTTCGTTCTTGGAACGCGACAGGTTACAGGAAGAAGAATATGCCTACCGTTAGTGTTTGCCGCCATGCGAGCCATTTGCTTGCTTGTCAATCCAGCGCGTTTCAATCCCTTCTCGTCGCAATAACACGGAATAAAGATGGAGACTTCTGGACATCCACATGCTGGATGTAACACTGCAACATACCCAGGTCCGTTCTTTGTAGCCAGTACTTTTAATGAATACATAGATGTTACAGCGGCAGCATTCTTATCTGCTTCATTTAGAATCTCTGAGAAGTAAACATCTGCCTTGGTAGACTTGGCAGACATTTGTAATGGATTACTATGCATTCTATTCAGAACCGTCAAGTTGCTCTTTGCGCATTGCACTTTTGAGAGTCGAGGTGTGATAACTGATGCGAAGGAACTCTGGTGTAATGATTCCCGTTTACCAGGAAATGGTCTAATTGAGTTCAAAGACGGTTTTCTCATTGATACATTGCTGGTTGATTTTTTAGGTTTGCAAATTCGCTGGGGAATCTTGGATTTGGTTGTTAGTTTCTTACGTGGTTCTTGAGTTGAAGGTAGTTGTTGTACTAGTGTTGGCTGGGTTGAAGAGTTGGGTATTTCCTCAATTGGTGCGATGGGATCTGTTTCAAGGTTAACACTGCCTGACATTGTTGGTGCAGGTGAGCGAGAATCACGGCGTTGTTTGAAGTATTTATTCCAGAATTCATCGGGTTCAATTTGGTTGTTTTCATGAGTCCCGCTAGCTTGCTCAGTTTCAATGAAACGTTGGAAAGATTTTGACAGTTCAGAGGTACGCAGGAAGTCTAGGAAGTTCGATGGCGAATTCGGCGAATTCATTATTGCTGCAAAAATACACTTTTACAATGACCACATAAAACAGTTAGATCATCTTTACTCATTGCTTTTTCTTCCGTTTCAAATATAGTTCCTAAATTATGTGAACTTGTAGAGAACTCTAATGCTCGTTCAAACTTCTCAATGCTATCACTTCCTTCGTCTGTAAAATAAAACTCAATTACCTCAAATATTTGCAAAAACAAACAACTTTACCCAAAGGTTTCGAATCGCTCTTATTAAGACTTGGTACAAGTTCCTCTTCTAAATTTGGAATGGACTCATTCATTATGCATTTATTTCTAAATGAAGTTGAGGATTTCCGCTCCGATAATAAATCTTTTTGGTGACTTGTTTTCTTTTTCACATTTTTGCAATTTGTTGCTGAGTCATGAGACACACTTATTTTATATTTTGTTTGTGAGGAAGAGATATAATAGTTCTTCATTGACGATGATACTCTATTAAGGTCTGTTTTGCCAGGTGTTTTTACACTACCCAATTCACAGTACTCCTCGTCATCGAGACCAGTTTGCAATCTTTGATTCTTCAACCTTTTCTTAGTTTTTGCATTTTGAGATCTAACTTGTTTTAAAGGATGATAATCCTGTTTTGATTTGCGTTGCTTGGAGCCTTTCTTCTTGGGCCTTCTATCGCCACCTTTATTCTTATATTCATTATAGTCCGATTCAATATCTCGCTCTTCATTAGTCATGACAAAAAGAAAGCGCCGGAAAAATTCAGAAAACATACTTTTGGTATGAGTCTCATAGCGATTTTCCTGTGTTTGACGATATCTGGAATTATATTCACGTTCACGCCTGCTGTGTCGACTAAACTGGGATCCATGAGTGGTCCGACGTCGTCCATTTATTCTAGCCATGTGCTCATTCAGGTCCACACCCCTTTTGAAAATCTCAAAATAATAGACGAAATAAACAGGACATTTTGGCACGAAGAACTTGACATTCTCCTGAAAATTGGTGTAACGTTCAAATTTGAATTGGATTGAAGCAGTGTAGAAGTAGTGGATCGGTTGGTAATTACAATACACATAGCTTTCTTCATCAGCAAGGTCGACGATCATTTGCAAATCAGATGTGGTGAGTGGTAGAGAATTGAGACTTGCATGGTAGGGTTCGTTGTCACTCTCAGTCCTATTAAGCGCAATGGCATTGCAACATTTGGCAGGTATCGACGCCTTGAGTAGATTGTTCAGCCCAATATCCTGCAGTTCGCGTTGAATACGAGGTTTGGGATGTTCGATAGCAATGTTACGCACTTGATGTCGCAATTGCTGCACGGTGATCTCCATAGTTGGACAAGTAGTGACATTTGGAAGGGAAGATCGATTTACGACATAGGGTAAACTGGTATTGCTATCCGCCATGTCCATAATTTGAAAGACATCAGGGTCACGCTTTTGATATGCGGTCTCAACGACCAAAGAATTTGCCTGCATGCCAAATATGTTGTCAAGTAGTGGATCGACTGACATCATCACAAATTTATTTTGGTTATGGGTTTCATTGCGAGTCTTTATCATTTTTGCAAGTGCGAATTTCTCTTTAATCAAACTCTTTAGTGTAGGAGGTTTACAAGCACATGCCTTATTGATTGTTGGTTTAACCGATAACTGGTTCTTTACTTCCTCTGCTTTGACATCACTTCGTGTAAATGGATATCCCGCGTTCAATACTTCAATTAAAGACTAAAAAAGAAAAATATTACAATAATGTCTAATATGTATATAAACAAATACCGGTGAAATATTGACTATAATAGGAATGCCACGGATGTTAGCATGGACATGGGTGTTTTCTCGATAACAACAACCAATTTTTTCTGGACTATTGGCCGTAATTTCCATGAAATTCATATCCAATAGACATTTTTTTATTGTTTCCAACTCTTCAAGACAATGCATTACCTCTTGCATCACTCTGTGTTCTTTATCAAGTGATGGAAACTGCTCTTCATGTTCTTCCATGTATTCAAAATCAATTATATCATTAGATTTTAAATACATCAATTGATCTCTAATTTTTTTAATCATATTTCGGAGAACATTGAATTCATCCTGGCAGGGCATTTCAGTATCATGCTTACAATGCTCAGTACAACCATCATCATCTAAATGAGTATTAGATGTGATGTGTATAGCTGGTTCCAAATGTGGCACTGATTTTACAGATTCCTTGTTACTCAAATGCTCAATTTGTTCAGATATATTTGGACTTTGCATAGTTAATTTTATGCTGCTTGTTGGTGAAGCTAAAATGTACTTCTCATTTTCAGTGTCCTGCAGATGTTCCTGGCTGTCAGAATCTGCCATTACCGGTAGATCTTCATCTTCTATGTCATTATAATTATGTTGAGGATTATTGTCCGAGTGTCTAATAACGGCTAGCTCTTCAGGATGGACAGCACATGCTTTGGTTACTCCATCAGTGCATTTCAGTTCATATGGTCTTAATCCAACTGTAAATGGAGTACTTTTCTTTGCAATTGTATCATATTCTGATTGTGACAGGTCCGCTTCAGTGTGACCTGTGTGATAAATATGCCTTTGAGCCAAATTATCATCTTGGTCAGGTGGTGGAGGAAGATTGGCAAAAATTGAGCTGCTTTTAGCATTCTTATGTTTCCTAAGTTTCAAGGCTTTAGGTCCAAATGCAATTTTTGATCGTTTACACTTGCTTTTATGTGATTTCTTCTCTTTGGCATGCTCTAATGGTCCAGCCCCATCAACACCAGCAGTAAACACATGACTCTTTTGATTAACCACAGTTGGTTCCTGTGAATGTACTTCAGCCCTTACATCAGGACCGCTATAGCAATAACAACCTTTTGTTCGTGGCTCACCAATAACTATAAAATGTTCAGCAATATTTCTTCGAATGGCATCTTTATCAACAATAATCTCTCGCTTTTCTTTGGAAGTGATATCTTTCTTACTCAATCGTGCTTCTTGTGGAAGACCCTCAATGCTAACCTGATCCAAACTCGTCTTCAACTTCTTGATCGTGTCTATGATCAATTCGTGGAGGTTTACAAGTTGCTTCATTAAATCACGATCAATAAATATCCGATCCGCCATTCTTTCAATAGTCTCCAACAAATCCTCGCGTTTGATGGTCTCAGCATTATTAATAGCATAATCAACTTGGTAGGGCATATTTGTACTCATAGCACCCAATTCCTTCCCAACTTGCGTAATTATTTCCGAAGCCTGAAAAGCACGAATGTATTGAGTGTAACTGATAGAGCAAATGGGTTGACGCTTGAAGAGAATTTCCTTAAATTCTTTCTGACTATAGTTGGTGGCACGACTAATGATCTCGTCGATGATGGGTGTGAGATAGCGATAGGCAGTTTTCAAGCGAGTCATGTTGTTCGACATTACCCATGACGTAATCGTATGAGAAGACTTGTGGCCATTGAAACTCGTGTTGATGTAGCTAGTTATGGATAGACTCGTACGAGCCATAGATGTTCGTGCCGCAAGAAAGTTGTCGCATTTTTCCTTTGAATGTACAGAAAACGGAACTGATTCTGTTACTGTGTCTTCCACAACAACTTTATTTGGTATGCTTAGAGAGCATGCCTTTTGGGCTCTAGCTATTGCACTGCTGTATCCACTTGTGCGAGTTTCGAGTATCGAGGACTTGTCTTTAGAGTCACAATTCAATCCTTTCTGAGCCATGCCTTCCGAAGGTGCTGATGTTTAAAGCATTTTCTGTTGGATTTCACAACTAAAATTTGATTTAAATGTTCCACTTAACAATTTTACACCATGACAGTCTGAAATACTGAAAATTACTGACATTCTTATCAACGTCATAGTTGCCACCAAGCATTGTTTGTGTATATGTTTATTCAATATTCTACTACATTTCGCGCATTTACATCACCGACATAAAAATAACTGTTACTCATTACGAACCATCACTGATAGAAACAGAACATTCTTCTTTTATCTAACAAGTAATTATTATATTTAATATATAGATATTTTTAATATATTCATATATAGATTCATTTATCCTCGACTTTGCCCATTTAATCAACCCATTTGCACACCTTCTATTAACACCCCTAGGAACATAAGTAGTGCCTTGGTATAATACTAAATAAAGGTTTTCAGCCCTGCAGTATGCTATAGTTATTGTTGCAAATAGGGGTGCGGCTTATTCGTAATCAAGCATTTTCACTGGTGCTAGCGGAGCAAATGCAATCAATTAAATGGGACAATCGATTCGTGTATAATCGAATTATATCGAAATTCTAACCAATGCTTCTCTAACAAATGCGATATATCTTTACCCAATTTATATGACAATATTTGTTTGTAATTAATCACTGAAATCTAAAATAAAATATCTCATAATCCATTTGTAATCGAATATTGTTATACAGTTCATACAGCGGGGGTTATTGAATCAATATGAACTAATTGCATTCACCGTACATAGTAATTTTTATCCTTCTTATATCTTCGTTATTACAATTAATATCATAGTTAATAAATATCAAGTATCGTGTATTATTTTTGTTAGTGTTGAGTGCTAGGTTTAGAGCCATTGCTGGAGACAGTCCACACTCCATGATGTGTTCAATCGAATTGTCACATATCAATGTACACACGGGCCTATTTAATTATATAAGCATAGAAAATTGTTAATCATAGACAGAAAGATTCTTTTCAAGAGAATACCATTATGGCTTTCTATGAGGCATAATTCAGTTCTTTTGAATACCAAAAAGTAGAAAGAAATTGACAACCAAGATCGCATTCTCCATTAGGAAATGTGAATTCAACTAAAGACTATGTACACTTAGCTACTATTCTAATTAGCAAAACACATCCTTAAAAAAACTCATTGGTTTTGTGTTTGATGCTTGTTTGGTAATTCAAATTCGTGTACGTCTAAGAAGTGAGTGAGTGTGCGTTGAATTCAGCAAAAATCTGATTTCGCAAGTATTCTACGTAATGCACAGCTGTGTCCAGTTGTTTAAACTTATTTCATAAGTTGTCTTCATGTTCTTAGAAAGCATTTCATAGCGCGTAGAAGTACCTAGTTCTACGCGATTGCAGGACTCATCGGCTTATGTTTACTAAGAGAGGTCATACGGCATTTCCACGTTGATAGAAGAGAATTCGCAGACAATGAAAGTGAGGGTGTGGAGTATGATGCGTGGATTCGAGGCCGGATGAACACGTATTGCCAATACTACACATTATTCAGCGCGTTGTATGCCAAATATAGATTGCACATTGCACAGCATCTTAATAATTAATTAAGTACAAATGATGTCTTCTTATGCATTACATATGCTTAGATTCATAATTATTGACCATAATTTCTTTATCTGGTAATACGGCCGAGCTGTGATTGTGTGATTTATTTGCAGTCAAGCAACGACCGTGTGTATAATCGCGTTACTTAATGTGCTGGTGGTAATGTACAACAATTTGGTTCCGCCTTGAAATTTATCAATTTTGTGCTACAATTTCACATAAAAATCTTGCAATTTGATTCACGCCGGAATAAACAATGCGTTGCTGTCATCATGATAGTTTACATCGATGGAATGTTAATGTTAACAATTAGGTCTTTTTACGTTGCTCGTAGTTTAAGTTGCTACAGCAATGGCTGCTTAGTAATCCTCCGGACGGTCAGCGCTTCCCTCAATATCCTGATCGGCATCATCGTCCTCATCATCACTTGATCCTTGAGGAGGTGGCGCAGATTCACTTGATTTGCTCAGTAATGATTCTACAAGAAGGTATTCAGTTTAATACCAATATCACTTATATCTCGTTATGCTCACCACAGACAGGCTTGCCATGAGTACGAGTATTGGCAAACTCGACACCATGTTTGTCCACACACCAGCACATCCCAATTGCATTATGGCACTGCGTCGGCCGGTAGTATCCTTGCACATCACAGTCGGGCACGTAGACTCCTAACACGTTCATGACTAGATTAATATTATAACAGAATATATAAAGAATTAAAGGAAGGAATAAAGTGTTGGGCACCTACCTAGTAATTCTGGGGTGATCTTACGCTTGACCGCGGCGCAAGGACGCTCCGTGCGTTGGAAACAGTGGCACCACTCACCAGGAGTAACGATAACATCCCTATCATTGTCGCATTGCTGAAGGAATGGTTTGAGACACACTTCGCTTTGGTCATGCTCTAGATCGTAGAGTTCCTTCAACGACAAGCGACCATCACCGTTAAGGTCCAAATGTTGGAACATCCATCGAACTTCTCCTTTGCAAACAGTTGGGAATCGAGCTAAAACCAAACATAGAAAGTTTATAATGTTTAATTCTACCTTGTGTCATATTGTGTACCTTTTGATTTACGATTCTGGCGTCTTCTTTTTGAAGAATCCGCCATTACCACCGAGAACCAATCCAAGAGGCGATTACCCATCGCTTGAAGTGAGTTAGGGGTGCATGTTTTGCCTGGTGGAGTAGCTGACACCATGTTTATTTTGTTCTCGAGAACATCATTGTATCCCCTAAGATGCTCTTTATCTTCTGCGTACAAGATGTTATCTTTGTTGTTATACTTAGTATACTTGATGTATTTGTAATGTTTGTTCTCATATTTGAAGTCTTGCGGTGTGAATGTGTACACATCGTTCTTCAAAGATGAAGGGACGGGTTTCTCTGCAGTCATGCTATTTGAAATGGAGCCAGTCTTGTCCAAGGTCGCTTTGTATTTGTTCATAAAGCTGTTCAATCTTTCCTGCTGACGCTGCTTTTTCCTCAGATGCACATCTGCTTCTAAAATCAATAAGAGAAACACTGAACAAACACCTTCAAAAATATCTTTATAAATAGCGAAATAAGAACATTAAGTATCGGTTTTCACAATTCAATCGTCTATTTCGAATCAATTTGCGCACGAGAAGAAATCATCCAAGCAGAAAATCTGTCTTTTTCTTTCTAGGCTGAAGATTTCGAACAACCTGCATGCGCTTCGTCCTTCGTGTATCCTATTTCAGAAAGTTTGCGAGAAAAATGCCCCAACCTATAACTTTCTTTTATCCTGACAATTCCACACTTCCATATTTTTTATACGGACAATTCGCACTGACTTACGCTCGCTTGGACCGAAATAGTCCATGTGCTTGTCAGGACCATGCCGATAGAAGTTTGATCCAGCCAAAGGAAGCACAAAACCCATCCGGAGAGAGACCCGCTCGCCCTTTTCATAATACACCAAACGGTATTATGTGAAATTTATGACCGCCATTTATTTCTTCTTCAATTCCGGGGCATTAGGCAAACATGAAAATTATACTAATAGCACGATGACAACTTTGGCGATGTTATCCTAAAGAATCATTTTAGCAATACTCAATTATATATTAGTTGTGGTGAATCGTGGTGAGCTATCATTAAATTGATACACGAATCCCTAACCAATAGCATGCGATACGCATAAATGCTTACATTAGTCATTTCTGACTTGGTCTGCTAGCTAAAATCATAAATAATATCATCTGATAAAGAATGTGGACACAGGCTAATAGTTAGTTATAAAATAAACTTTGCCTAGAAAGATATGCCCTTAACTACAAAATTTGCGATATAATATGGTTAATGCTTTTATGGTCCACAGTTAAAATCATTTTATGCTAGTTCTGCATAAAAGCATAAATACTTACCCAATATCAATATTTCGACTTGCACTGAATGTACATCGGTATAACAAAATTCGCCAATGTAATAAAATGTGCTCTAAACCAACGTATCAAGAATTGTGTTCGGTAGTTACCTTTGCACGGGCAAAATCCTTTGCACATCACGCGGATAGTAGTGTGATGAATGCAGTTATGATAGTCCAGACGACATAAAGAACTGTAGGTCCTATTATCTGATCCACATAGGAATGTAGGTTTGATTACAGGACAAGTTTTACATCTGAAAACGAAAACATAGAGAACATGGATAAAACATAAATGAGAAGAAAATAAAACATTCAGCGTTTAAAACAAAGCATTTATGAAGCCCGGTAGTTCCATTGGGAGCAATAGCGTTGAATGCGCTAACAAAGATAATGACAAAAAACATGTCCTTTGGGCTTTTCACTATCTTTCAACTAAAGCTCAAATGTAAAAATATACAAACGGCATTTCTGAAATAAAAAGAAAAGTGCTGACTTGTTGAAATTCAAGGACTTTTTGTACAAACTCTATTTTTGTTACAAAGAAAGAAATCGTCAATTAATTACAGTTAAAATAAATATATTATTACTTTGTTCCAGTTTAGAGTTGCATGTTAGTTGTTCAATCAGGTTCAATCAGTCAAACACTCACCATGATTGTCAAGGGTATCCAACCCCAAAGCAAACATTGCTAACCTATGTAAACACGATCAGGAAAGTGACCAATTTGTTGCACAACTACAGCGAGACTCGTGGCTAGTTAAAAGGTTTACTTTCACTATTCATCTATTTCCTACGTTGTTCCTATTCTGCACAAAGCAAAGTGCCTAACTTTCAACGACATTTCCAAGTCTGATGGCTGGCAATAAGAATAAACCTTGATTTCATTAATAAATGCCGCAGTTTAACTCGAAACACTAGGAGCGTTTAAGGTCCCTGAGGCCAACCCTACTTGTGATGTGTACTTAAAAATGTAAATTGCCAATTAAAACTCCAATTAGGCTTTATCAGTTAGACTGCAGTCGAGGTGCACTGTATTTACTCTGTTCAACCGCATATTACCAAATTCATGAAATGCAATTGCAAAAACCACATTCCGTTTCGCACATTCGCAATTAGATCGTTGCCTCATTACTTGGATAATTTATGAAAATTATTATCATTGTGATGACAAGCATTAACTATTTATTTATGCGAATTTAATTAAATTATATGTTTATTTATAGAAATCCAGTTTTTTTCAATTCAGCGTTCAATCCATGTTAAATACATTTTGTGTTATATTTTCCTGCTTTATTTAATTTTAATAATGTAGACGCAAATTTAGAGCATAGGAAATATGTGCAGATTTAATAACCTTTACTGCAATGCAGGTGTAGAACCAAAAGAAACGTTGTAAAAAACAAACCCTAACTGAGGGTTGAGCAATAGATGCAGAGGATGATGTAGGGTTGTAGGGCGCAAAGAAACCGGTAGGCAAATCGGATTATGTCATAACTGGTTTAATCCTAAATGCGGACAGTAGTGCGGAAAGAATATAAAGCTGATGAAAAGCAGGTAAACTCTGTAGGAAGCTTGAAAGATTTGCCAGGGAAAAGTAAACGAAGACTAAACTCGCTATGCCAACTCTTTTAAGAAGCAATAGTATAGATATAAAGTAAAAATTCCAATAACACAAATGCGACAAAGAATTATATAAACATTTCTGCGCGGAAATAACTTACAGATTAGAATCGCTTAGATCTTCGTCAGCATCATCTTCTGGGTCGTCCTCCGTATCGTAAAATACATCATCATCGCTATCATCTAAGTCAGTAGCATCCTCCTGCTGGGGGCGTTTTTGGTTCTTTTCAAAATGCTCCAAATCCGAAGACTTGGGAATAACAACATCACTAAACAGACCAAACATATTTTATTTATAATAGTAAACATGATTAAATTCATTGTGCAGTTTCAACATGTTTATACAATTGTCAATGTATATTCTATTTTATTTGAGTGCAGTTTATTTTACGCTGTTAATTTATTTATGCCATTGTATGAGTTTGATTCGTTTAATTCGTTTTTGGTAAATTGTGGAGGCGCCGGGCCTTCCAAAAAGAAACCCATTTCAGTGAGCCGATAAAAAACATTCTTTGTTTGGTGTTTTTCTCCCTGCGAATGAGGCCAAAACTGCGCGGGCATTTGATCGGGTAATGAATTGCTGTGAATTGCATCGTTTAAAATTTAATACCATCAACAAGCGAGCGGGACGTCAGTGGTTTAAAAGCTCCGATTTTTCCAGCAAAGCAAGCATAGAATATAACTACGCCGATTTGATTTTTTATTAAAAATAGAAAATAATTATTTATATAGGTAGAACGTACCCATTCTTCTGTAGTTCTTTTTTGGAGACACAAACAGCAGTAAATGCATCTTCCAATAGACACATTTCCTTCTTTTTGCAGTTTAATGGTCGGCATAAGTCACCTAACACAACAAAATAATATTGAATTAAATGCTACCGCAATAGTAAAATTGCGATTCAATTGTTTGACATATTAGAAACTATTCTTCCTAAAACGTAAGTGTGAAGGTCTTTGTGGAAAGATTCCGCAGAGTTTAAATCCCAAAATCTGAAAATAAATCACATCCCTGTTTTTCCACAATCCACAAGGATTATACCCCTGGTGCCATTACCATTGTCTGTACCGCAATTGCGTCGGACTAATGTTATTGCATTCGTCGCCTCCACATTCGCCACCATTGTGCTAAATCGATGAGATTAATGTTATTATTACTGTGCTGCTCAGTTTACATGTGTCGAGACAAAACAATGCACGCTCAAAATACTAACAATTGCTTGTAGAAGAGACAAAACCAAAACAATAAGCTTTCGCTCCTTGAAAATAACGTTTTTTTAAAATTTATTTACTTGTAATTCTCAAATAAACTGTAATAAAAAACAAAGTTATTAATACAAATCCATTCTTTAATTGATAGGTTAAGTTATAAGACAATTGCCATCACTTTGTTTTGGAGAGATGTTGTGCGTTATACCTTGATGAATAACTTCAATTTAAATTGATATAAATCGAGAAAACACGGTTGTTGTTGAGAGCGTTGAAGAATAATAGAATAAATGTAACAAGGAAATTCCATAGTGAGTGAATACATAAAAAGTAAAAGAGTAAAAGACAAACTCAAAGAAAAAAAAATTTAAAAATGATTTCAGTTTTTAGTTTCTTACAATAAATAATCATTTGTAGGCGAATAACTTAAAAATACTGCAGATATTGCCCCAAAATATACACAATCATGTACGCTGTGTTCGGTAAAAAATATAAACAAAAAAACTTAAATTGTTTATTGGTATTGTCGCCACTATTGGCAACTGTATAAAACTATCCCGAATATAAGCGAATTAAATCGAATGCACTAGCGCCACCAAACCGTTTGTTTACGATGTTTTTCTTCTTTGTATTGTCTTACTTGGCTTGTTGTTGCGAATTATCTTTCCAATTTAATACACAGCACCAGGTCTAAATATTACCTCTTGTTTATAAGATTCAAACAGACAATACTTACTTAAGGGATCATGTATCCATCTCTTTTTTTCATTGGGTTTAGTTACTTTCACGTTGTCATCCTGTAACAAAATTAGACCATTAGTATGTTGAATCAAATCCAGCCTAAATTATGTATTTTAATTGCATTTTAATGTTCATGGAATAAATCGTTAATACGCTTGATAACGGTATTTCGTTCGGCATGCGGGTTCGTAGCTAAATCTTAATTTAGTGCAGCTTTATCACGCTTTCAAGTGCACAATACGATTACACTCTAAAGCTGCTTGCCGCTTACAAGATTCCTTCATCGAGTTAATTCCCTCTCAGAAAGAGATCAACGTGGTAGGCATGGTTTGCACTTGGTGTCGAAACCGACATTGAGCTGTGAGGACGAGACTTCCGTTAATATAATGTCCTGGTTTCCAGTCTCACATTTAGATAGAATAGACCAGGATTGTGAGAATCACTTCAAAGTAAGATAAAACATATTCAAACTATCTAAATAAATTGCTTTATTGGTTAGGTTATTATTAGGTTATTAATTGTACAAATTTTGAGAATTTTAATAATAATATGTTACACTAAATATCAACTATAAACTTTCAAAAGTGCAAAAATTATAAAGTTCTACAAAGTGAAATTTTGCACAGAAAGTTAAATAACTTATCTCTCTATTGAAAAAGTTTCAAAACTACCTTTGTAGGAGAAAAAAATGTTAATGTACAGAAGTATAAATAATTTATATTCGGTCATTTTTCAAGCAAATAATAATTACCACATAAAACTATGCTCGATTTTGAAATATTAATTATGCAACTAACTGAAAGTTTTAGGTTATCATTAAGATCATCATCATCATCATATTTCTAATCTAAAAACGTTTCCTAAGTACTTTTTATATAAACAATTATTTAAATAGGACTTATTTCTATTCAATTAATAATTTTATAAAATCCAGAGATTTATTTCTAAAAATTTCTGTAGATATTTCCAAATGTAATTTCCATATTAAAATGCAATAACATAAATTAGTATTTTAGACAGATCTACTTGTATTTCAATCTTATGAATAAAAGCGGTGACTCCACTAGCAACATATTTTAATTTTGAGGGATGTGTAAGATTAGAAATTTTAATATACATAAATTTTGGCTTGTTAACTACATAAGTTTTAATTAAAACGCGTTTTAATAAAAAATGAGTATATTTATATTTTAACAAATTACCCTGGTTAAAACTCATTAAAGAGTTAAAATATTTTTGAACAAAATTTTAGCTCAAGATTCATAAATTGATAGACACAGCATAAAAATCAATCTTGTTTAAATCCCATCGTTCTTTCAACATCTTCAACTCTAATATTTGTTGCTACCACCCTTTCCGTTGCCTCAATTTATTACTACTTCATCCACCTCCTCCGATGCATTAAATCAAGCTTTTATTCATTCTGCGCCTGTTTACGCAACAAATTTATTACTCCGTTTCTAGTCATCCATTCCGATACTTCGATTTTCACAGTTCCAACAGAAATATTGAGAATATTTGCATTTTAATACATAAATTGATTGCACATTTCGCTATATTGTGGGAATCTGCTGTGTTTAATGCTAGTGATAACCTGTTATCCCGTCTTTTACATCCTTAAATAGTAGAATTTTGTATAATATGCCCAATAAACGCAGTCAGCATAGAAATTCCAGTCTAAAATACAAGCAATAAAGAAGGAAAATTCATCAAGTAACTCTTCAGAAATGTAGGACTTCGAGGAAATACTAAATTTCAAGAGTGCAGGACAAAGTAAGTCAGGAAAAGTCTGACGGGTCAAAGGGTTACGACCTCATAATTTCCGCTCACAATCTTTTTTGAAGCGGATGCACTCCTTGCTTTTTTTTTAGATGAAACAAATCTCAAGATAAGATTACGATAACCACAGCTTTGAGATTTCCTCTCAAGTGAGTAGAAGTTTTGTTCGTTAATAAAATCAAAAATGTTTGAAAAAATATATCTCTTGTGAGTAGCCATAAATTATTAAGACACAAGTTTTCTATCTCAAATTTAGATAAATGATTGATGAGATAGAAAGTTTTGTCATTTGAGTTCCATCAGTTTTCTTTAGATCTCTTGAAATTATATTAAACTATCCCGACTTTTGTATGCACTGTATTTCCATTACTCCTGATTAACTTTCCTCTACAACTCCAAGACTTCAATTAGGATTCGCTTGAAAGATAGTATTCCGATTCTTCCTCTAGTTTTGGTCGATCGAAACTTTTTAAAATGCTAACTGTTTTATGCTGGAACAATTTCGTCTCTTGCATTTTGAAGAAAACGCAGAGCTGGAGTTAATTCGGACGCTTTGTTTTCGTCTCCTTTGTTCGAGAAGAAATGGTCTTGATGTCTTTTGTGTCTCTCATCGTCACGTCTTCCTTCATTGTCACCGCCCAAGCGGCGCAAACGTCCGGAGTTCATTATCTGATCACCCTTAAGCAGTCCTTAAATTAAACGGCTCCTAAGTGGCATAAAACAAAAAACAAAATTGAATGCAAGAAGTAAACTTGACACTAAGCATGCTACATTTTACGAAGTAAAAACTTTCTTGTCATAAAGTAAAAACCTAACAAAAGTCTTCAGATGCAAATGATGACAAAAAATTCAAATGCCAAGCCAACGTACCAAGATCGATCACAATCACATAGCACAGTGACATGTATTTTCCTTTTGTCGCGGGAATGAAGTTGGCCAATGCTAGTTAAGACAGAGGAAACAATTTTGTTAAGATTGCCAACATTCTGTGAAATGCATGTGAGCTGGAATGAGTTTTTTGGAATGGATTTTTCGGGCACAGCGTGAGTAAATCCCTGACGAAGTTTAAACAAACTGGCAACATTGGATGTTGCTGAACGCGTCTCCTGAGAGTTACCGGAATACTGATTGGAAACTTTGGTTCAAGACTATATTGGAAAGTTGGGGAGAAGATAAAAAAGAAGAAATGTTATTACTAACTAAAATATTGCATTCAAATACGTAGTATTATTCAGATACAAAGTTTATTGATGTGACATAAAGTTCCACATTTAAAATTAGACACGCTAAAGTAGATAAATTCACCAGCAAATTTTCTGCTGATTGACATATGTGAAATTTATTTATGTATAAGCTAGACGTTGCTATTTATTTTAGTAAGTTTGAAAGCCACTACGTGTTTTCTGCCCTTCACGTTATTGTTCACGTACGACTTTTTACCCATTTATTTTAGCCCTTTGAAGGCTGAAGCCCCACCACAATATTGTTGGTGGAAAGTAGAGCTTCTCACAACCCCAAGTTATTCGCCCACAGCAAAGAAGTCAACAGTTTTCTCTAACATTGGAGAGCAATTTCGAGAAGCGCAATGCATCCATGTTATTTCTGTTATTTCCACGGAAAACGCAAAATCGTTTCACGTACAATTTTGAAGCTGGTTTCTAGATACTGAGCAAAACTTTACGTCTTTCGCACGAAATGAGGAGAATGTATCAATGCAAGAAAATGTTAAAACTATCATAGAAACACAAAGAGAAATTGTTTAAAGAAGACATTAACCTTGAATAAAATTTCAGTTTTAGGAATATTTAATTATAATTTGCAATGTTTAATCGTTAAACTCATTTTCGATTGTTCTTTTGGGTAAACCTTTATTTTTGGAATAACCCTAAGCTTCTTGAAAATCGTCAGAGTTTTACTTGAATTCCACCACTGTCTTTCTGTCGACGAAAGGTATAGGATTACTACAGTAGATTGTTGAATCGGCAAGATCCGAGACAATGTCGATTATGCCTTCGCATCGAGAGAGCTTTGATGTGCAATTTCAATTTATTCAGTTTCGTTTATCACCAAACTGCTGGTAATTCCAATTCCAATGCGTTGGTTAATTCTGTTTTCAATTAAAGTGATATAAGTAGCCGAGTCTCAATAAAAAATAAAGCTGACACTTTCCTTTTTTCAGAAAGTAGAAATATTTGTTGTTCATCCCCCGTGAGTTTTACAATCTTCTGAACAAGTTAAGAATTTATAAAGATGTGCAAACAAAATAAAAATATACAGTATTGCCAAAGTTGGCAACTCTAAAAATCGTATTTGTTTTATTATCCCGCGTGTCCTTTTCTTTTTGTGTAATTTAACTCAACATAAACACTACAAATGTACTAAAAACAGCATTAAAGCACTCGTGCCTCCTCATCACGTAACAAATCACAGAGGAATTGTCCTCAAACTGTCCGGTAACTAGTTACTAAATCATGGCATGTAGAAAAACAACAGATCCTACATTCTGCACATTTGCAATTAAAATACATTTGATAACGCCACCGTGCAACTTCATCAAGCATCACTTTATCCCATCACACTGAACTCGGCAAAAACCCTTTTCTGTCCGTAGTATTTCATCCCGTTTTAGATCGCGCGCAAATCGTAGTTTTGAACTGGCTGAGGCTCCATTGGAATGACCTAAATGTGGCCAGCTTACTTACGAGTAGTGCAAACATTTTCCTATGCATTCAGCGCTGCAAAATATACAGCTAGTCCTCGGGATTTAGCAAAAGTTGGAGTAGGCAGGTTGTGCTTGCATCATAAGGAGGTCATTTGTATTCAGCCCCGATGGGGCATAACTACTCTCAGCGCGGAAACGTCCAAAAGCCAACATTTGAATAGAACGACCTCAGTTTTCAGTGCTGATATATTGTTATGATCTAGTGTTTAGTCATTAAACTATCAGTATTCCAAGGACTCCACAGCAGGGAAACATTACAATCTTCTGCACAGCTTCTTATTTGTTTCCCTGCCTGCATTTTTAAATTTCACCGTACACTCTTCCTGGAAAATGTTTAATAACATTACCACCAGCCGGGCTTTACGATTTATTTTATTTAAGCGGGATTTTAGATACTTTATGGCTCAAAAAGCTGTAAGTATTCATTATATATTCATGGAATTTATAATATTGTTAAAAGGTGTTATTCTTCGCTCGCTTCTGGTACTTTTTGTTAAGAAGAGAAATTGATAAAACCGTAAAAAGATTAATAAAGACATTGCTAATTAACATATACTTACAAAAAGTGCAATAACGAGCATTTAGTAGTTTTAATCAAAACCATGCTTTCTGTTGTTCCCCGTGGAAACAACGCGTGTGTCTTATTTACAGGAGAAACATAGATTGTTTAGATAGAAACATCTCCCAAGAGAATGTGATGAACACAACACATTAGGAAGAAGTTGGAAAGGAAAAAGGGTTGCAAGTGATATATGATGGTTCCAAGTTTCGCGTAAATTTACTGAGTATTTTATGATAATTCAACAAGATAGCAAGTATTATTTGTTGCAAATATATTAGTAAATTACATTCTTCGTTTTATCAATATCTAAATGTTTTTGATGTTTTCTCCACCAAATGTCTTGACTATCCCTTCAGTGATGTGCTTCCTAAAGAGTAACATGAATAACGCACCAAAAAAACACTCCATTTATATATCAAGAAACTTTCTAATTTACATTTCGCAAATTACCCTGCCCTATTTCACGTAAAGTTGGTTGCATAGGTTCAGCATTTGAATAATCCGAATAAATTTTTAATTCCCCTGCCCGTTTCGCAAACTACAAACACACCCAAGTTTGCTCAATCTTTATTCGTGGTCTAAGTTTTCATAATAATAATAAGTTTGGCACTCACTTGCTGCGAGTTAACTTACTTCGGGCAGATTTTGTTTAGCAAAACTTGGAAACAAACTTTGAACTATACTTGCACTCGATGTTTGCGTTTGCTAGAGATAGACTACACTTGCTGCTTATATTACTTGCTAAACTGACAAGTCATTGCAGATTATCTAAGAACAGAATGAGTTGAGGCTTGACTCCAGAATGTAGGTATTTGAATGTTCCTACATACGGTGGCAGTCAGACAACCATTGTGGTTGTAATTAAGAAAGTTTTCTGAATAGTTAGCTGATTGCATACAGTTATATTATCACTAAAAAGGTAATCATTTTCAAATTATGCAGGAATTATGCAAGTAGCAATGCGAAGAAAAAGTGAGCATTCTTCTGTTAGATTATGCGTGGCGTATGGATAAAGTTTGATAATTAAAACAGCGTAGAGTCCTTGTAAATTAGGAGTCTGCATCGAAAAGGGCATCAGAAACAGAAGGCACTCGAAGATAAATGTGTGCCATTCACCCTAGAGGTTGGTGGTAGTAATATTGAAAGCGTGATGAACGCGCGTGTGGGAAAATTAAGCTGACGCTCGAGTGCGGAGAGAAGACGAGTCGAAGTGGATTACGAAAACTTAATTAACGAATTCCTATAAACACTTTTTGTGATTTGGCTGGCGTAGAGGCTTGCATTCATTAAGTCTACGATAAGGGCACACATGATGGATCTTTCGTTAATGCCTCCGCACATTCCGTCGGAATACTTTGGAAACTCTCTAGTTTATTTACCGGTTTTTCTCTGTACGAATAAATAACTCTCTTTAATCCATACTTCCTTAATCTGACTTTAAACGTCAGAAACGCACCTATATATTTCCCTGCAAAGTGTATTTCATTTCTGTCATACTACAGCTGGTTATTATTGAAATCAGTGGTAGTTTACATTTTGCTATTGGGCAACAAATGCCCAATGTTTCTAGAACACTACACGCTCATAACAAGCTAGTTGTGTCCCAATTCCACGCAATGCACAGAGAGCGTTGATAGCAGAGTAGTTGCATAGTTTGCATAAGAGTAGTATAACTAGTAACTAGTTTGCCAGTTTTCCCGAAAATTGGAATTCGTAGCACATAGCATATCTGGGTACTAGTCCGCATAGTGGAGACAATACAATTGTAAAAGTAGATAGCACAGGGAGTGAGGTTGGGTTGAAATTGCGGGGCATTGTACGCAGCGAGGAAAATTTATGCTTTTACTACTCCGCAAATATGGCACATGAACAACAGCCGAGTATATTTTACCTTCTGTTCACAACAACTTTCAAATTTGTTTTTATTTATGGTTTCAATCTCAACTAGTAACTAGTTGCTTATTTAGGAAATTCTACGAATATAAATTTCCCGTACTGTGAGCATTTTATGAGCCTCATAAACATGTACAATTCTCATCGATCTTCACATGAACTTTCCTTCTACTTGGTCTTTATTGATCTCCGAAAAACGTTAACTCACATCGTTCTTATTTAAATATTAAGGCAACCAGTAAAATTTGTAGACCCCTAGAAATCGATGAAACACATGAGTTGATGTTGTACACCACCCCTGTATACTTTGAAAACAAACACATAAGGAAACCATTAGCATCCATATTTATAATCCCTTTATGCGTCTATTGTGCTGGATCTCAACACTCGGTAGTCTTATCAAACTCGTTGCTATCTAAGCCAGCAATAAACTACCGCCCCACAACCATATCAATCCACATTTCCCGCGTACCTCCAGGTCTTTACTTACATTTTTATTACAACAAAGGAGGTAGGATTCGTTGTAATTTGTTGTAACAACAAGTGAGAAATATTTGTCTAGATTTAAAAACATTCCCGAAAAACAAGAAATAAAAAAATGAAAATATTAGAACATTGTAATCCTTTGCACTGCTAAATCAACTGCAAAAAAGTAAGACTCAGCACCTCACGTGCTTGCTAGAAAATTGCGATGTCATGTTTCCTACATTTCCCAGCATAGTCGCGTTCCTAACACAGATGTATTTCTAGAGTTTTCCATGTTTGTTTCCTTTGAGTAGACGTCGAATTGTCGGTGTGGTTTTTTCCTTGCACTGTGTTCCATTTAGGATTTCATCCAGCTTTGTTACCATATACCCGACGCTCCACTTTCCATCCGGGTTGAGTGGAAGAGTGATAAGTAATAATTACGAACTGTCGTTATTACATAATTGCTAAATTCGTAGAATGCACACACCACGAATATGCACAGATAGCAAAGTACCAACGAAAATCATATTTGCTTTCTACTTAAAACAAATATGAAAACTTTTCACCTTGAAATTAAATCTAAATCATTACCAATCTCAACCTCTTTTGTACTTAATTCGGATATAGGGTGCAACCACTTCGATCATAGATCGACACCGTACTTCTCCTCCTACCACTACTGACCGCCCGGTATCTGCACAGTTTTCTGTTCGGCAGGAAAATCTGAATTATAATAAATCTTAAACACAGCAATAAAAATTAAAGCTTGAAAGAATACTTATAAAACCAAGACGTCAGATTTAGTTCGCATTTTGATTGATGATGAGTTCTTTGAAGAGGCGACAAAAACCTTCAAATCCTCCACAAATCTTTGCATCCCCTTTAAGCATGCCTCTGCTAACAAAAAATTGCGGCTGAAAGTAAGAAGCCATTAATTATAGCAGCCAGTAAATGCTACTGATCTGAACCATCCAGCAAGTGGTGTCGTCAGCTCTGGAGCACGCTTGGCAATCTTTCATCCATCATCAGTACATGCGCATTTGCACCCTTAAGCTTATTACTTATTTCATCCGTGATAAATACCATCCCTACAGTCATGCTTAATATGCACAGCTCATTACTCGTTCTAGGTGCGTATTATATACCCTGAACATCCTGCATGCTTGTGGTGCATGCGGACAGGCTGAAGATGACTTCAGGGCAATGTCTTTTATTAATGATACTTGACTAGAAAGAACAAAGGAGGAAAAATAAGCGAAATCATACGCTACTAGTAGTTATTCTCTGCAGCACCGCGTTTTTATGATGGAAAACCTTATTTCCGCAGTTGAAACATAGTGCAGGATGTCCAAAACAGGATCCAATAGTCTGTGTAATATTAAACCGACGAGAGAGCAAGTTGTACTTTGTTTTCCGCTTTGAAGACGCACGGCCTGAGGCTTCATCCGTCGCTTCAATATCGTTTAAGATCATTAACGGTTTTTATAGAATAACATTATGAAAAAAGCTGATATAACATTACACTGTGATATAATATTTATATCATGTAAGCAAAAGTAATATAATCAATTTAATTTCAGCAAAAAGTTAAAAGTTCCGAACAAGGTATGCAACTCATATTGCACTAGTAAACCAGAACGGCACTAAATTGTCTGCTGTTATAATATAATTTAAAATTATACAATTTAATTGTGATAGAAGAGAGGGAGACACATTGCTGAATCGCTGGAATGCAGTCTCAACGCTGGCGGTAAAGCGACCACCCCTCCCGTCTAGATCGATATACGTTGGTCGTCATGACAACGCCGCCACACGAACGCATCCCGTAAACCAGCCGCCACCACTGGCGGCATCCAGCTGAATGCCTACCATCTACCCGTTGCCCACTTCTCCACTTTTGCCGCCACCACGACTCAAGACACGACAAGGACACGTCAACAGTGTATTTCTATTATTTAGTAGCTTATATTAATAACGTTGCCGCTCCTTGTGTCACCCCATTCCTCTGCGTCCTTCTTCAAGGGTCGCTAGGCGCAATAAACGTAGTACCAACTTGTCGCGATTTATACGCAGAAAACGAGTTTATCATAGTTAACATTACGTTTTGGTTAAAATTAGAGTTAACTAAAATAAAGTTGGAAAGAAATATGTCACAAAAAATACTATAAAAAGTTTATTCTTTGCGTTAAAAAAATGTAGTTATTGGTCAAAATTCAAAGTAAACAAGAAAATATTTATGTTAAATTAAAAGCTGTCTTTCAATTCATAAAACTTTTCAAAGATCAATAATATTCCAGCAATAATTTTCAATTCAAGTAGAAACCAAATTCACACAAAACCAAATTCGTGTGTATGAAATAATCCTTTGTCTTCCTATGCCCTATTGCCCTTTATTGCAAACAAATGTAAAAAACATTCCCATCGTACCAACCCCAAATTTAATTATTTTACCCCCAATTAATGGCCTATTGATAATTAAACAATTAATCATTGGCTTGCCATATTTTGGATTTAGGAAGGAAGCAAATATCATCCTCGCAAATTAATGTGTGTCTACAGGTAACTAATTGCTAACTAATAGAACCCGAATAGAATTAATTAAATTCAAGCTCAAGTGGAAACGCATAATTCAAAGTGCAAATCCAGCTAGGTGTGGGTTTGTTCCAATTAATTAAATTATTCTCCATTCATTACACTAATTTTAAGACTTTGCTTGAGTTCCGAAAGAAGAATGTTGCATTCGTAATATGCTTGATTGTTCACTTAGGTTGCTGTTGGAACAAAACCGTGTGCAGTCAAGCGGATGCATCGGGAATAATGGAGCAAGGGTCGATAGGTTAGGTCGATTGCGAGTACCTAGTGAAGTTTCAAGTGCGCTGTAAAACAACAAAGATTCATTTCATTCCTGGTTGAAATCATGCCTAGTAACTTTGAACTCAATAAATATATGAGCAAAAGAGAATAATAAGCAAATTTGATGTGCACATAAATTGATTTTAGTGAATTTAGATTGATGTTATGAATAAACGTGCGAAATTACATGACAATTTTAATTAAAATATCTGCAAACCTATTTAATTTGTTCCATTTAAAGCAATAAATAAAAGCGAATAAAATTAATAAAGAGGAAATATTGGCGTAGTGTAAATGTGGGCAACCAACATCACAATGAAATAGAAAGCTGATTGAAAAAATACAAATAAAATTTGAGTTTATAGCCCCTATAACAAAAGGTTTCTGCTTAATTTTTCACCTTTTCAGTTTCCAATTTTCAACCAATGACATTCTACTTGTATACGCATTTCACAAGCAGTTAAAAATAAATTACTAAAAACTTATGAAACGAGGTAGTTGACTCTCATCAAGAACTAAAACTGTCTAATTAATTTCCGATCAGGTTACCAATTTAATAAAATAAGCGTTAATCTCAATTATATTTCCTATTCATTGAAATAATTCACTTGCATTAAGTCAGCTATAACTGCTTTGAATGTAAAATCCTAAAAGAACGAGGTCAAGAGTTGCTTTTACTAATTTAGTTCACATTTTATAGAAGTCCTTGGATGGTCTCTTTAACATTAAACTGAAGCAATTTAATGGAATTTTGGCAATTGGTTCCTTAAACTGCAAATGTAGGCAACTAACATGACAATAAAACAGGAAAGGTTCTATGCTCATTGCTTTGAAACATTTAAACAGTTTGAATTGTACTATTTGTTCCAAACAAATTCCATTTTCCATTTTAATTACTTTTTCGTGGATAAATAAAAACGCAGAAAGCGCAACGCGACTTAACTAGTACCCAAGTTTTCTTCGTGACAGGCCACGAACTGAGAGACGAAATATTACGACTGTGGCGTGACGCACCAAACTTACATTTCCCTGGAAATATAGTCATATGTATGAGCACTACCACAATGCCGCCCCCACACTGCATTCAGGCGTAGGTGAAGCACGCGCGTAATGACTACGTGCATGAACGTCTTACTGGCACATATAATAATGCAGCACTAGATCGAAGCGCCATAGTGCTGTAGGTCGCCCGGAATTCGAGGTAAGCCGAGGCAAACCCAACGAAAAGAATTCAACGGGAAATTAATTCTGACAAAAACATGCAGCGACATGGAACCCTTTTTCCCATCCTATCCTTGCTTTGATTAGGTTAGATTTTAAATTATTTCGTCAATACTTTGACAGTAAAACTGCAATATAGTGCAATAATTGTACTATTAATATCAATAATTTGGATTTATGATATTAAGAAAAAACTTTATAATTGACATTTGAAAAACATGTAATATGAACTGAATCAATATAAGCAACAATTCCAACAGAAGATTTGAGGTATATTAAATTATGTTCTTATATATATTAAAGAGTAAATTATTAAAGTAAATAATCTACTTTCTAATTTTTCTTTCAGAATTGCAATAACTTTTGTTGTCATGTAATTATTTAGCGTTTTACTAAAATCTATTTTATTGTGAAAATAAAAAAAGCAGAATTTTAAAATGCTAGATCTCCGCTATTAGCAGAATAATAAATATTAGATAATCTTGTTCATTTATCGTACTCTCAGTATGAATAATATAAACTAACAATATTAATTTAAACAGCTTCAAAATTGAGATTTAAAGAAAGTTTTAATTTGTCACTGAAACACAATAAAGCAACAATTGTCGCAGCAGATTTGAGCCACATTTATTATACATTTCAAAGTATAAATTAATAGAGTATGTAATCTACTGTCTGAATCATTTTTCAGAATTTCAACGTCTTTTGTTGTTCAGTAGTTATTTAGCTTTTTGTTAGAAAGTAATCAAAGTTACATGAGAGAAACAATGTCTACTTTAAAGATAGATTAATTAGTACTAATCTAACATTCTACAAATGATGATTGTTAGTTATGAATCTAGTATTTAATTTATTACAGCCTTTGTAGCAAATCGTAAACTAACAGCACGTCAACAAACGTGAAACCAATTAAATACAAGCTACACATTTATAATTTGATGCCAAAATCATTATTGTATAAACTCCCTGCTTTTAAACATTAATTCACGCGGAATACAAAATTAATAGAAAATGTGTTTACAGATAAAGATGTTTAGTGCACGGAAAACTCTAATTTAACAATGTTTACGGAATATTCTTACAGGTAGAGGTTTCAATTTCATAGCCTTCATCACCTAACTCTGATCATAAAATAAAAATTACAATAAAACGCCGGAATTAAATTCAGTACAACATAAAACGAATGCATTAACATGAAACTAGCTAATTTGCACGAATTGAATCCATTTAGTAAATAATATAAACAGCTCCTTTAATATCCCATGTTCTATGATTTCCATATTTCTATTTCCACTTATCCTTGATTGTTCTGACACTTTAGCACACATCTCAGCGATATAAGTCTAGAATTAATCCGTGCACAGTTGAATCAGAAATAAAATATAAGTGATAAAAAGTGTTGTAAAAACAGCACATGATGAGAAATGGCGAAAAGTAGATGTGGATGATGATTTATTGGCACGTTGCTTATTTTATTTACTTTCCCTTTGCTTCCATTACTTTGATCGCCTTTATCTCTTTACATTTCGGTGTGCATGCGATATTTCCATTCCGGATAGCAGAAGTAAGTTTTTTGAAATATTTGCTTTTTGTGTATGATGTTTCCGGATAAATAGTAAAGGGATTCGTAATAAAAAATGCTTTGAATGTGTAAATGCTTTTAGTATTTTTGGTGGACATGTAAATGTTTTTTGTCACTTGAAACATTAAATTTGCAGCAACAATTCAACGTTTTCATTTCATAATATGTCAATTTACTTCATAATACGCATTTTGCATTTGCATCGCCGCTTTTCATTAAAATGTTTAGTGTGCTTTATGAGTTCATACTACATAAACTTCCAATTTTTACAGTTTTTATTTTTATATATTTTGAAAAATACTTTAAATTAATAGAGTTTGATTCTTAAATTCTTTTTCATAATTCTATCATTTATTCTTCATTAATTATTATTACTTTTTTATTGAAAGCTACCTAAAATCTATTCATTTACACTACTTCTCCCTCAGTTTAAAGAATAATTTGTGGTATTGGAGGCAGCAATTTCCACTCTAATCAATATTCTTATATAATATGATTTTCCCGCTCCGTAGCGCAGTCGGTAAGCCTGACTGACTGTAGCAGTGACAGCGAGGTGCACATTCTGAGGACACGGGTTCAAATCCTGCTGGGGGTATATTCAACATAATATATACTCTCACAGAATTCAGTCTCAATAACTGCTAATAACCCTGGTAGTTGATGCAGTATAATGGAATGGAGGTCAATTACGGTGTCAATATTTGACATGGTTGCAGTACGCTTCAAAATAAAAAAAATAAAAATAAGATTTTATTCCTGCCATTGCGAATTGAATTTTCTCCATTCCACAAATTTTCTTCCTGTATTCGCAAAATATAACACATAGGCTGCTACTGGAGAACACCCGAGATTCAGATAGAGGGTGATGAAGCGCCATGCGGCCCGACATTCCGAGTAAACTCGATCCGGTTACGCCGTTGCTCTCCCGGAATTTGTCTCTTATTGAATCCTTCAGAAATCTTCCCTACCGTTTCACCATAGCATTGTCTTCGCTTGTACCATTTATTTCTAAGCTTTTCAACGTTGATTTAATATTCGAGAGAAAGAGAATTAATTTTCCTTTTAATGGCATATATTTTCCTTTGAACAAAAACCCAGAGTGCCAATTAAAAGTTGCTTCTTGAAATACAACTGAAATATATTCATAAAATTCACGTTTATTAAACATACCTCATTGGAATGTAAGGCTGGTTGCATATAAGTTACACAATCCAAATTATCCTTGAATTGATTGAAGTTGTAAAGGAAGATCTTCGTTTCATTGCATCCTGATTAAATCTCTCGCATGCAGACTTATGATAGAAGTGAGATTATCCGGAGAAGCATATGGCACTGAATAGATTTTTGATCAAGCAGTAACGCGATTTGACGCAGCAAATGGGAAAACATTGACGAGAATATAAACGAGCGCGATAAAGTGTATGGTTGGTTGCATGCAAGACTGCAGAAGTCTCCATGGCCGATGTATTACGGAACAATCTACTGGAGATGATGTGTAAAGTTTACCTCTTTGCACGACCGAAGGCAAAATCTGGAAAATTCGCACGTAGATGTGCAATACCATCACTTGAAAATGTCACAGTTTTTATTGGCTATTTGTGTGCAGCTTAGGATGTTATTGTGGTTTATTGAAGCCATTTTATGATTTCATTACTTTTAATATATAAATTTATATGAGATTTAGATCTTGGGCAATATAAATCACAATTTATTTGAAATCCGTAACGAAATAAAATGTTCTTAGCCTGGATATTATTCCTTTCTCCCTTTGATGTAATTAACACTTGAATCAAAATGAATCAGTGGCAATTTATTCGATGCAATTCCAATCGAATATCGAATTATGCGTGTTATTGCTTAATGTACTGCTTTTGGTTGCAAACCTGTGACCAAGCAGCGTCAGTAATTCTCAATAAAAATTTTATTTATTGCCAATACAGGCACCAATCACGTACGCACATTTGCGACACGCTTTTCTGCAATCCACTTTTCCGGAAACCTGCCGCTAATATACTTCCCAGCAATATGACGACGCAAATGTGTCTTATAGAATTTCATACCATGAATTTTTCTTTGCACTTTTGGCGGCGTTGAAATAACAGCTCCTTGGATGTAACTCCTATTGTTGTTTCTTGTGACAATAAAATTATTAGATCAACAACCTACTACAATCGGATTTTTTAGTCCACGGTATTATGTTTCATTGTTCATTTGTTCACATCCGCATTTTTTGCTAGCAAAGTACATTTCTAGAGTTCGGCAACCAACTATACACGACAATAAAGTGAAAACATTAAACTATTCCATGTGACAAGCTAAACATTGTTTTCTTCAGCAACAATAATTTATGAGAAGCTTTAAGAACAGTTTGAGTTGTTTACTCAGATGCTGTTATTGTCATGTTGACCCCTTTCGCCATATGATAGTTCAGTTATTCATCTACTTTTGAGACTAGAAAGGAGTAATGGGAAGAACAGCAGCAGACTATTTGTTGGCTGATAAGTGATAAGTCAACCAAAGTAGGACAAAAGTGAATTAATTGCTTTAGCGTCCAACAGTCTGTTTGCATTAATAGTAAGTAAAGTATTAATAGTTATGATGCTTAATTGCAAATGTTGTTGAATCATATTTATTTATAATTGCAATAAACACATTCCAATGCTACATATTACATTATCAGATGTAATAATAGAATTTTATGTTTGAAATTATTTTGTAGAGGATAATGACGTGTATTTAAGCGTAAATTATAACTCAATTAATGAATTATTTTGATTGATTAAACATTATTAAATGTGGCAATATAATTTGTGCAAGAGTAAAGTTCATTAAAATCTAGTAGAATTGCAATATTTCATATTTGGCCGGAAAATTTTGCTGCACTAGTGAGTCTTTCCTACTTCCACTCACAATTATTCGATTATTCTCACTCTTTTTAGGAATCTACAGTGATCCTATTTAAAAAATACATAACCCACTACAATGCAATGTACTACAAATTCTTTTATTTAAAATATACATCAATAAAATCAAATTAAATCAAATTGTTAATCAAATTGATAAAGTAAATTAAACATTTTGAAATCTTTAAATATCGCAATGAATTTTATCTGTTCATTAAAATCCAGTAGAATTGCAACATTTCATGTTTAGTCAAATGTTGCTGCGTCACTGTGTCTTCTCTACTTCCACGCACTGGTTTTGTATCTTCCCACTCTGTTCAGAAATTCACAGTATTCTTGTTTCAATAATAAATTACAAGTAAACTACATAATCCACTACAATGTAATTTTCAATACAACATTTTAATTTCCAGATACTACTCAAATAAAATGTGCTACATAACAATTAATATACAGTTGTAGCTACTTCTGACTACCCATTACTAGTAAACATAATTTAATTAAGCAATGCCTTTAATTCCAACTATGCTCATATCGTTGGCATACCCATGTTACCCGATCGTGGGTACATAATAATTTCAACTACGTTATGCCGAATCAAGTTGCGAGTCACGTGTAATTGTACCAAGCCACAAGTCGATCAATCATGACAATCACAACAATCAAAACAGAGAAGCTCCCTGGCAAGCTTTCATAGTTGGCTGATTTCTACAATTACAAAAGCCTGCGGTTTACAGTTGAAAATGGATATTCCCTGAATACATCACGTTCCTATACTTCCTATCTAGGCTCGTTTCATGTTATTGAATGAAACAGAAAGCTCAGTGATGTTGGAGCATGTACAGCACACAATAAATGCGTATTCATCAGTGAAGCTGAATAGGCGAGTGATGACGTGATGTGTGAAATATCATTGCATAACTACACACCTATGCATGCTTGCAGACGAGCTTGGCCTGTCAATGTTTCAGCAGAATCTAATATGTCAGTTGCTTTCCTATTTTACACTCGTGAACATGTTGAGTCAACCTTACGGCCTACCCGCCGCAACCTTATATTTGTTGTTTTTCATATTTACATTTGTTTATATATCGGGCGCTTTTGTCGTGGGCACGAGTAAAATTGGAACAAGGAGATTGTAGGTCTTCAATTTATTTTATTTGTCTGGATCTTGTATACTTGTCAGAACAACAAATGAATTAAATTTCCCCCTGCATTGCACCCGGTGCGGACATGCGTGTTATCTAGTTTTCCGCCTGACTTACGCCCGAGATTAAATCGACCCTCGCATTCACCCTTTTGCATACATGTGCAACTTCTCAATTTTCAAAATCCCACAGCGTCCTATGGCAGCCGGCATTAAAGATGGTTCGATACGCGCATGCATGGTTGGTTGCGTTGATGCCATGCCATGGTTGCCTTGTCAATAGACAAAGCCTCGCTTTAAATTCTTGGAAAGGTTAGGCAAATAACAGTAAATTAAATTGATATGATTGGGTATTAAAGACGAATGAAGAAGTGCTTGCATCAGCGTACACGATAACGAATGTTATGTCAGATTCCACGTCAGGAATTTTTCCCCAAGAAATACCAGCTTCCGTTAGAGAATCTAGAGATGCCGGAAATTAGGAAAAGATGTATGAGATGATATGACAGTGTGACTGGCATAAAACCACATTACTTCTGATTATCTTTGCGATTTCCATCCTGCGTACACCTCGAGAATGCATATGTAATTTGATTGCTACCAAGAGGATCTCGTTCTATTTCTACCAGTCTAGAGTAAAATATATTACTATGATGTGAAGGGATATAAAATAATGATGGACATACGCAAAATGTAAACTCTCTATCTTTAATGAATATTTGAAATAAACTTCATTATACTTGAATGCACCAGACATTTTATGTCAGTACGTCTAGCCAGGAAACATCCTTCAACTTTGCTCGCATACGATGCAGAGGAATTGTTCGCAAGTGAAAGCCGCACTCAATAGAAGTTGCATATTGAAGTGTGGGTTGCATTTAAAGCGCTGCGCATCAACCCCTTGGGCGAGTGGCTGCGATGCACGTGCATTTAACTTCCGCTATCATGCTTGAGTTGTTGTTGAATGAACCAAGTGGAAAGTGGGATCAAGAGAATGAAGATGACAAGGGATTGGATTGTGGTTAGCTAGACCGACCAAGAACAAGCAACCGACATTTATTATCTTGAGGTTATGTTCAGTGACAAAACAGAATTTAACGAACTAAAAATAATCAGCTTCTTACCACGAATACCTCAAGAGATCCAATCAGAGCAACGTCCACAGGCATCTGACTATCCTTAAACCTTGCAGATATGAACATGGGTATTACGCAATTCCAATTTGTCCTTATATTTATCAAAAACCATTTAAACAGTAATAGATTGTTAGAAAATAGAATGCAATCTAGAGAGAGAGAGAGAGAGAATTTGGTCTTTGGTTACTATTTGTTATCTTATTAGATTAATTTGCTGCTAACTGTGAGATAAATTACATTGAGAACCAGCAAATTTCCGATCGAGATGATATTAACGGAATGCGATCAAACATGATTTTCTAAGAAAACGGGTGTATCAAAAATTTCCAATTGTCGATCGTTTTTTTTTTTTTTTAATTTTTATTTTAGTGTTTAACTGAAGTTTGGTTGCGATTTGATATATTGTGCCATAACTTTGGTAATTATTATTAGATTATTTAGCTGTCTTTAATAATAATTCGTAAACAAATAGCAAAGAAATGTGTGAATACGTAAATTGTTTATCTTTATAAGTTAGAAAGTTAGAAGTTATTAAAGTAAATTTTTGTGAAAACTCGATTTTTCCTTATTTTCGCGACTACAATAGTTCGAATCACTCGCTCTGCGTTCTGCGAGCAATGCTTAAGTAATATGACACCCTTATCGTATTGTATGAGTGGACATGTGTATCGTGACACACTGTGTCGTATTTGTGTGTGCACTCAGCACTCCAACATGCTTTCATTTAATTCTTTATCTTTTGTAAACAAACAGCTCAGCAAGCATGCATTGCTCGCTTCGAGAGTCGAATTATTTAGAACTGTTACAGTCGCGAAAATGAGTAAAAATCGAGTTTCAATTTTTGGACTTAAAATATTCTATATCAAAAACTAAATGTGTCAAGAAAATTGATATACTAGTGTCATATTCGGCAACTCATACTTAATCGAGTGGACACACTTTCATTTCATTCCAAATATATATTGGTTCGGAATTTGTGTTCATATCAGCGTCCGTACTTTTTCACAAAAATTTACTTTAATAACTTATAACTTTCTAACTTATAAAGATAAACAATTTACGTATTCATACATTTCTTCGGTATCTATTCACGAATTGTTATTTAAAGCAGCAGGACAATATATGAAATTGCAACCAACACTAAAATCAAAATTTAAAAAAAGCGATCAACGATTCGAAAAATTTGGAAAACCCGTTTTCCTGGAAAATCATGATTGATCGAATGCCATTAATGTCATCTCGATCGGAAATTTGCTGTTCCACAGTGTTATTAGTCATAAACATTATTGTTATTTTATGTAATCAAGAAATGTTTGAGTCAATAAAATTTTTTCATTGACATCCAAGATTTAGTAATCGAGCTAAATCATTTAAATAAGAATTGTATTTTAGGCGGTGTAAGAATCTTGAAGCAATAAATTTACAAATAGGCTAACTCATAATGTTCACTCTAATTATAATAATTTTCTTATCTCTAGACAAGGGGTCGGCAACCTACAGCTCACGGGCCGCAAACAGCCCCCAACAACCTTTTATACGGCTCGCCAAAGCACTAACACAATTTAAGAAAAAACAACAAACTGTTACTTTATTTATTTCTTACCCTGCACTTTGGGGCACAAGGATCTATTGTTCTCTTAGTAAGCATTGAAATAATTTAGTTCATCATATCAAAGAATATTATTGTCATGCGTCGGGAGTATTAGTTTTATAAATTGTCAATTCTTTGTCTTAGAAATGAATACTACAGAAGGGGACACTAAAACCAAACGAAACTTAATATGCGACCCGCGTTCCCTGCTCTAAACAAATAACAATATAATTGATAATCTCGTTTCAATTAATATAAAAATGTAATAATTCATAAAATATAAGCAAAAACTTTCTGAAACTAATAATATCTATAGATTAATCGAAATAGTGTTCAGGTAGTAGTAGAATAAAGAAAAAACGAAGAAAACCAAACTGAAGAGGCTCTAAATGATAACCAAGAACAAACTTTTTCTCCATGAAAAAAGCATTCTATATGATTATGCTTCATATAATCATATTTTATTGTCGGAAACATTGAATTGGTACCAAGAGTCACTTGTATTTTGAGGTTAGATTTAATTCAGTGGCAAAACAAAAGGCACGTTTTGAAATAAAAAACGTCATTCTAACACCATATTAAATGTTTTTTTCCTATAAATAATAATAAAATTACTGATACAAATAAAAGTAGAATAAGTATTTCCGGTACAATTTAATTTAGTGTTCAGCTACAAAGTCAAGTAGCAAGTTAGCAAGTTTTGGACTTTTACATCCTTGAGTTGAACACGCCTACAAAGCATGCATTTTCTTAACGATTTTTCATCCATGCAACTAATTCCAAGCCGTATTATTTCCATTGTTCACGATCATATTAACATTAACCCAATTTCCCGTCGCTTTGGTACTAACTCCACCATTGACAGCCAACGTTGACTATAAATACCTGTACCATAAGTACACGAGAAAAATCGATTTTCACCAGAGTTCTTTCATGAACGCGCGTCATGAATAAAGATATGTCGAATGACTGCTCTTCGCCACCAGACTCAAAGAGACAAAGAAAAACATTAATACCAGCAAGTAAATGTAATTAACAATAGTTTACTTGACAATTTAATTAATGCCCTGCGCCCAACTGCAATTAAGTAATTTTCAATGTTTGCATGTTACCCTGGTTGAGCAAAAAAGTAGTGTGTCTACAAATATTAGTAGCAAAACCTTAAAAACCAAAGATTCAAACAAATATGGTAAAATGTTAAGCGCTTTGCCCTTCACATTCAAGGCCTTTGTGCAAATTCATTATATATTTAGCGTAGGGACACAGGGTGGAACACTCTCGTCTAGCATGCCGCTACAAACATAACCTCCAAACACGAACGTAAATCGTTCCATATCGATTTTTATGAAAACATTCTATGTCAACTCTGCATTTAGTTACTTGTAACTAAGCTACATTCACGTTTCACCCCATTAATATACAATGCTTTAAGCTTCTATCGCTTCATTCTGTTCAAGAAATTAACATCAAATTCCGTTAAATGGCTTTCACTATTTTGAAGAAGCTGGCGGAATTTGTATTGTGGTTCAAGTTTTCAACTACATCATAGTCGATATAAATATTTTTTAATGCATGTATGCGCCTTCAAACAGTCTGTACAAGTTTGTGAACTTTGCCATCGTTGATAACATTCGCCTTGAACACCTCGGTGAGCATGTACCTGCCACCCTGCGCTTTGCGATTACAAGCTGGCATCAAAAAGTTTCTACCTTCGTTATACTCGAATATCATAAGTATGAAGAGTATGCAGCGAATCAAAAACGCCAGTGATTCCTAAACAATTGTCCATGTATTCCTGCTTAGATAATTGTTTATTATAAAATGCAATTGCCATGAGAAGACCAAAGAAGGTTACGGCTTAATAATTTAGAGCCTGTAATTGCCACCAATATCAATTAAAACGTTGATATGGTTTGAGGGCATGTATACTTTGAGAAAGCCTGGAATAGATGAACATTGAAAGGCGACTGACGTTTTTCTTTTCGCTCCACCAGCGCTCTAAAGGAAGGAAACCAATGGCGTGCAAGAGAGAACCCACAAATGCAGAGCTTCCCCGATAAAACGATAAACACGATAAAACGCTAATATACGAAATGATTGATGATGCGTGCGATCTGGGAAAAGATTGACTTGAGTGACTTTCGTAAAACCACTGAAATATTGCGTACACAGTTCCTGGAACATAAATACTTAATGTAATTAAATCCACACCCATTGATTAGGAAGCATTACAGTAAATAACTTACGTTTCCCAGCGTCAGGCTCAGTGCTGACCCTGTGACCTCGTGACAAGTACGCGCAGCAAGACGAAATAATCTGCGGGCCAATATTAAACAACCTACAGCGGGTAATTTCGTTCGTGATTTCGTGCAGTGTGGTCGTGTCCTTCACACACGCATGTGGCATTCACCTGTGCCTGGATGGGACCACCCTCTGGTACCAGCCGATGACGTATTGCGGTGGTACGAGGTCGCACGCGCACACCCATCGCCGATCGAGCATGTGTGGGTGGTTGGATGGGGTTTAATGGCGGCAGTGTGCGACTTTTATGAGCTTATTGCGCGTGGGATTGCGCTACCGCAACTGGTATTGTTTGACTAGCTACAATATCATTATCCGTGCCTTGTTTCACGGTTATACTCAATAATATACTGTGGGAAGGTAGAAATATCCAATAAAGTTGTTGTTGATTCGTTTTCATTCAGCTCGCCGCAAAACTCGACAAAGGATGAAAGTTGCAAGGGTAGAAATCCAATATTAGACTTGAAATTATTGGAAAACTATGAAAACTGGTTAAAATATTTTCATTATTTAATATTTAAATGTATAAATCTAACCCACAATGGTGGACAATGGGTTGCCTATATTTTCAATTTCAACTGTTGTTGACACTAAACAACAACTAATTAATAAGGTTTTGGTTTTTGAAAAAAAAGTGTAGAAACCGAATGAATGCATATTGTTATCATTGGTTATTAAAACAAACTAAACTATAAAAAGCTCTACAGTAGTTCACAATTTCGGAGTGGGTTGCCTATTTATTGAGAATGACTTTGAAATTTAGCTCTCTGTCATTTCCATACTTCTCTGTATTTGTTCTTTAAACGAATGCCTGTTGTTATTTTGCATCATCCACAATTTGTTTTTAATTGTAAATATTTTATTACCTTCCTAGACAACACCAATTGGCATTTGCAATATTCTAAACGCGTTATAGGAATTAGTTTCAGCTTCATAGTTATTGCAGAACATTATAATAAAGTAACACGCGATGCACGTACGAAATATAATCTCGCAAGCAGAACTTTATAACAAATTGACAAAATGATTGTTTAAAGGCGCTCCCCTGGTTTGTTAGCCAACACAATTAGCTGCCGTGAAGTCCACCGTAACCATCGTTGTTCTCACATAACTTAATAAATTACATTATCAATGAGTAAAACCCTCGATAAAGTTAACAAAGTTGATCATGCTAAAATTTTAATTCACCTTTCACGAACACGTTTAGTCGCAAACTAATTAAAAGTTTAATGCTATATTAATAAGCGCCACGGGTTTAATGTAAAATGCGAGTTAATAATTAATTGAAAGTGGTTTAGATTCCACATTTTCACTAGGATTTAACGTGTAGTTTAAAAGTATATGAATATGGCATATTTACCTAATCTAATTAAATCTACGTTGACGAATAATTTACAGGTTGGAACTGGAATTTGCATCACTACGATCGTATCATGCATTAAATGAAAACGAGTTGAACTGATGCAACATGGTTTATCTATGATGCTGGTAGACGTGTTCTGGCACTATTGCCATTAAGCAAAGGCACGAAGTGAAAAGTTGATAATAGAAAGAACCTCGTCATCTTCTCGTTATACTAATAAACTCTGGTTGAAAAAGATTACACCTAGTGTTTACTTTCGTTTAGTAGAAGTAGAAGCAGCCCAAGTGTACCTGGTCCTTACTAGCCCAAATTGATGAGGGGAAATAATATTTGAGTTTCTTATTTTCTTCAGAGTATAATTTTAATTACCACTGTGCTCATTACTACGCTCTGGTACTAAACATCATCCAGTATAATATATATTTATATTGCGCGAACGAAAACTCTATGGGTTTTTGGAGTCGAAGAACCTGCTTGACCGCTTGGTGGCTTGGTGCGTGCATCTCGCACTTTACGTTTACTACGAACATGCCAATGGCATCCTAAGCTCCCAGCATGGGAACCGAAAACGCATCAAGAGAAACAAAATCAGTGCCAAAACAAACAAAACATGACCAGCATGGAAGACGAGAAGATTCTGTAATTAATTTGAACACACTGCAGTCGTTCAACCTGAATAACATTCAATTCCATATTAAATTTCATCAACTCACGAGTTCTGATTAAATATTCGTGCTTTATTTCAATAGTGTCCACATCGTTTACATTTTAAAAAGTACTTAGGATCCCTTTTATCAGATACAACCGTGTTAAACCATGCGAAAACGGAAGCCGAACACATTAAATTATTACCGCCTGGCAAATTTCAGTCCGGCGAAGAATGGAAATAAAAGGAAAAGCAAAAGTCGTGTTGTTGCCGGTGGCACCTGTCCAGGTCAGGCCCTCGCGAACGTCTCTCTGAGCCACCCAAACACGAGCTCAAAAAAGCCAGTGGGCACTTTAAACCTCAGTGCGGTCACACCGTTCTTTTTAATCCAACCTTTGCTTTAGGCAAAGTGTTACGTGGGTGCTCTTTGTGTAAGCTCAAACCACAATTCGGTACAGTTAGGCATTAAAAACCACTATGCGTTTAATTCACTTGAAGGTGATAAGTAATTATGATGGGCTCTACAAGCCAAGAATATAATTATTATTACCACGTTGATAAAGGAAGGTGCTTCAGACCATTTTGTGATGAAGTTACACCCCCTTTGAAGTTCCCATCAAAAATTAATGTTCCCTCTTAAGTTAAATTGATTATGTATTATTCTTAGCTTACCTCTTCAGCAAATTCAAAATCACCATCAAATTTCTTCTTATGTTTGGCATCGCATTGATATGCGACTACCCCAAGGATCAAAGCAAGCGCCAGCACCTTCATGGTTCCAGCACTGGACACTTTTTTCTCGCCAATTGACAACTAGTCCTCGAGCAAACACGTTAATCCTTCCCCACGGAATTTTACCCACCACGGGGCCTGATTTCGCGCGGAGTAAACAATACGATCGGACCGGCCGCCCTTCCTGACACCGTGCTTGCGGACGACTGCTGAGAAGATTCTCCAGTGCGACTCGGCGCTTTCTCGACGTGCCTCCTTCCTCGTTCGCGCTTGCACAACGCTCACTCTTCGGCGGCTGAGACTGGCCTTTTGTCGCAGCCACCCCGCGCCGCCCGCGTAAGCATGCCGCCGATGCGCGAAAGCGGCGCCGAGCGATAACCTCTCCTTATCGCGCCCGTGGCGTGGGCGCGTCGGTTTCATTTGCTGCCGCCGGAGAATGCGCGACGCAGGAAGAATCCGCGAGTGGCGCGGGTCCTTGTCGGACGCATTGCTTAACGAGTGGTGGTGAATGCGCAACTCGGGGCACGGCGCCACGGCGCTACATAGAACCATTAAGGGCGCGAATCGATTTTATTACTAGTGTGGAGTCGCATTTCAAGTTGGACTGGATAAACAAGCTTCTGTTGAATTAGGAATAAATGAAAACTTTTGTTTTTGCCTAACTGTACTACTGTAGTTGCAAACAATTATTTAATATTTAAGATAATATAACTAAATTCACTTGTGCACAAATATGTGTAAAACATATTTTTCAATCGTTACAAATTTTTATATATCAATTATTACAAGTTATATAATTAAAAATAAAAAAGTGACATGCAATATTTTATAAACTCTCTCTGCAATTCCTTAAATAGCGGAGAAAAAAAGCAAATCAAATAATTTTATATTGTTTGATCATTTTAAATTCTTAAAATACGATTTTCTACTTTCAACCAAATTTACTGAACAAAATTTGTTTATATTTAAATAGTTTCTTTATAACTCTTTCCTTTCAATTGCAGGAACAGTAGCGACTACGAGAATTCAGTTTCCGAACTTTCTAAAGCATTATTGAAGTTGACAAAGACTTCATACTTGTTAGCAACGGTTAGATGGCGCTGTTATAATCTAAAACAGTGATTCTCAACCACTGTGTTGTGTCATTTTTGTGCGCTACAATATTTTAAAAATATACTGCTAAATTTTAGTAAATAATAATGTTATTATTATTATATATTAAACTAAATTTAACTTTTTTTATGTGCGTTATAACAGCGTGCCACAACAAGAAAAGGTTGAGAATCACTGTTTCTAACAGTAGTTCAAATGTTACCATTTCTAGACGTCACTACTATCGATTATTTAAACAATTTGCCAATTCTTAAAAAAGTTGTAGATTTATTAATTTTTTGTGCGTTTTATTTTAATTTCTAAAAATTAAATGACATAATAATTCATATTCCAAACGACATTTTGGGATACTAATACCGCAAATTCTAGCTAACGCAAAACAAAGTATAAATGAATGAACATCAAGTTTGTCTTTGATTGCAATTCTCCCTAGTTATTATATAAATAATCTCCACTATTATCTTAATAAAATTGTTCTATTTTGTTATATATTTATGCATATTCAACTTGGTTTGTGGTAGAAACGTAACAAAAACTTAAACAAAATGTCTGAAACTATTCCACGTGTTTCCTGCAATCTTAAAAACAAAGGCAGGCGGAAAAAATACATGACTATTACCTATACGGTACAAGAAACATTACAAATTCCAATGTACGTAAACTTAAATATACCGAAATTGCTAAATAATCTACATATATTACAGTTTCCTGTTATATACGTTATTGTTAATGTTATTTATTCATAAACTTAGTTAATTGGCATAGCTTTCCTTAAAGCGTTGTAATCCTTGGAGATTCTTGAAATTTCATATTAAGGCTATATAAGCAAGAACAATTAAATTCGCTCAAAAACGCTGTCATAATGCTTAGTATCATTTACGTTTTAAGCACATTATTTAGTGGGGTAGTCGTTTTGTGGTATATTTATCACTACCACAGTATGCGATCAGTAATTTCAGTTAAAGGGCCCTTTGCATTTCCATTCTTGGGAAATATATATGGCCTAAGGAAGAGAAAATGTAAGTTAGTCAAATTAGTATCTTCATCTTATTAACTCTATTAAAATAATTATAGTAATATTGGAAACCTTTGATAAATATTTCAATAAATATGGCAATATAGTCAAACTAGCATTTGGGATTCAACCAGCTTTGCTAGTTTCTGATTATGACGCCATTAAAGCAGTTCTTACCTCAAACAAAGTTAATGCAAAAGCAATAAACTACAAATTCTTACGTAATTGGATTCAGAATGGATTGCTTACAAGTAGTGGTGCAAAGTGGAAACATCGTCGTCATATTCTAACTCCTTCGCATCACTATCAAATCTTAAAACAGTTTGTAACAACCATGAATAATCTCTCTGAAACTTTAATTGCCGAACTGGAGAGAACTGCAATCAAAGGCACTCTTGATATCTACCCATTCATATCTTATTTTGCTTTGGATGTAATTTGTGGTATCACTATCTTATCATGACGTTTACAGTATAAATTATTAACATATTTGATTTTTAGAAACTGCAATGGGAGTTGCACTAAATGCCCAAATTAATAAACATTCAGCATATGTTCAGAGTGTTAAGACAATGGGGCAAATGGTTGCAACTAGTGTCTTCAGTCCGGTTCAAGTACTACCATTCATTTATATGTTTACAAAAAGATATAAAACGGAAAAACATTACTTAAAAATATTCCATGAGAACACTCACAAAATTATTAAAAATCGGCGCAATAAACTATTAAGTAATAATAACAATGCGACTGAAAATAAAAGAAAATATAAAGATAATGACAAAAAGAAGTGTACTGCATTTTTAGATATTTTATTGCAAAGTAAGGATGAAAATGGCCACTTTCTAACTGATGAGGATATAAGAGAAGAAGTTAATACTTTCATGTTTGCTGTAAGTAAATACTTGATTGATATAAAAGGCCGTATCTATTTTATATTCCTAGGGACACGATACAACGACAAGTGCAATATGCTTTACACTATATGAAATTTCAAGGAGCAAAACCATCCAAATGCGTATTTTAGAGGAACAGAACAATATCTTTGATGGCGAGACAGTCAAAAAACATGCGTGGACATATGAAGATTTAAGTAAGATGAAGTATTTAGAAATGGTAATAAAAGAATCCCTAAGAATGTACCCTTCAGTTCCACTTATTGGAAGAAGAGTGACTGAAGAGTTTCAATTAAGTAAGTTATCGCCTTTGTTAACAATGATATTGTTTTTATTAATATATGAACCTCCTAGATGAAGATATTACTCTCCCTCCTGGATTTGATATAATTCTAGATTTCAAAGCATTGCACGAAAATGAAAAGTATTTCCCGAACCCAAAAAAGTTTGACCCATCTCGTTTTGAAAACAGTGAAATGCAAAACAAGTATCCATTTTGTTTCGTTCCCTTCAGTGCAGGAGCACGAAACTGCATCGGACAAAAATTCGCCATGCTAGAGATGAAAATCTGCATCAGTAAAATGGTTCGGCATTTTGAATTGAGTCCTGCGAGTGAGTGGCGGAAACCAAAATTAGCATTTGCAAGTACGTTGAAGTCAAGTAATGGATTTGTTCTCAATTTGCGCAAACGACATATAAGAGAGTAGCTCAATTGATTTAATTAAGCCTCGAATTGTAAAAATCCAAATGGCAAAGATAAAAAATTACTGTTTAATGTATGATCCATACTTAAGATTATAATATTGTGTAGTAAAGCTTTATTATAAATCGGGAATACAGTGCAAGTGTTTACAGACTCAACAGATAACCAATTAAAAATAGTAGTATTTAACATAGTTAAAATGGCAGTAGGGTAATATCTATCGAACCATTCTAATTATTCAGAAATACACTGTACATTTATGGCTCTATTTTCCGATGAGTGATACACGTAGCTATGCGTGAATGCACAGAATTTGCCTATTAAAATATATGTTGAAAAATTATATATAGATACAAATCTATTAACGATAAGTAAATACTAGAGATAACGTCGAATAGCCGGAATATTACCAGTTTTAATTGACAATTAAATTGGCCATGCCTGTAAATACGTACTTGTCCTCCACTTTATTATACTGCATCAAGCACCATTGTTATTAACAGCCATTGGGAGAATGTAATGAATTGATATTACCATATTTTTCCGTGGTAGTATCTAATTTCGTTGCTTAGTTTTGATATAATTACACTGTGGAACAGCAAATTTCCGATTAAGATGGCATTAACTGCATTCAATCATCACAAATTTCTAAGAAAATGGGTTTTTCAAAATTTACCCTGGACCCAACGTTTTTTTTTTTTTAATTTCGATTTTAGTGTTTTGCCGAATTTTGGTTGCAATTTGATATATTGTCCCATTACGTCCGTAATTATTGTTAGATCATTTAGCTGTTTTCAATAACAATTCGTAAATAAATACCGAAGAAATGTGTGATTTGTTTATCTTAAATAGTTTCGAACTTATATGTTCTCAAAGTGAGAATTTGTGAAAAAGTGCAGACGTTAATATGAACGCATATTCCAAACAAATATACATTTGCAATGAAATGAATGTACGTTCACTAGATTAAGTATGAGTTGCTTAATACCGCACTAGTATTCCAATTTTCTTGACGGATTTAGTTTTGGTGATAGAATTTTTTAGTCAAAAAGTTGAAACTCGATTTTTCCTCATTTTTGCGATTGTAACAGTTCTAAGTGATTCGTCTCTCGCTGCGCTCTGCGAGCAATGTCCAAAATTTGTGATGATTGAATGCAGTTAATGCCATCTTAATCGGAAATTTGCTGTTCCACAGTGTTATGGATTTTCACTACTCCACAAAAAAAAACACAATTCAATTTTACCTGTTTTGAATGCATCCAAGTGATAATTCATTTAGTGCAGAACCGAGAAACTGGTTCAGACAAATATATGTTAGACATGGAAATTAGCATTTAAAATCATCCATAACTTTGAACTTTTCATTTGGAATTGTTCTTTGGAACCACATAGTATTTAATATACGCAAAAAGAAACGAAAGTTATGAGCACAACAAAGCAATTTTAAAAATCTCAAACCTCCAACGAGTAATAAAGAAAAATTTGACCCTCACGACAATTTTATTACCTTAGTTGCGATTAAATAAGATAACAATAACATTTCGCTTTCTTTTTAGTGACAACTGATGATACCGCTAAAAATAATAAACTACTTAACAAATGCATTAGAGGTGCTGTTTAATAATTTGTACTGCATACTGGTATCTTCATTTAATTCAGATTGATGTAGTGCCATTTGTCAACTGAAAAAAAGAAACAATAATCACCTTGAGAACATACAATATACATGCAGCTAAGCGAACACTATAAACTAGTCTAATATATAATTAACATTCAGTAAGTAAACTACTTTTTCATACATACAAGTATGCGTTGTTGCCTTGTCATAGTCAAAGCTGTGATCTAACGACAAAGTGAATTTTATGAACTGAAATAAAATTTACAAATCACTACAGCTAAATAACACGTTCTACTATATCATTCCAAAAGTATAAAACATAAAAGTATTTAAATCAATCAAACACTTACCAATAGGTTCAATTGGTTCAGCTGGACCAGTCTCATGTGTTTTATCAACAATTTTCTTAGCTTCTTCTCGGGAGATTTTATCTGGAGTGTCTTCCACAGTTACATTAGTACTGTAAATAAAACATCGTTATTCAAAAAACCTTAGCAAGTTCATCCTCACATACCAATTAATTCCTTTGCAATCAACCTCTTGGTTGACCATCTGTTTCCAGAATTTGTGAACCTAAAACACATTAATCATCCCACACATGTCATAATTGTTCAGATAATTTTATAATAAACAAGGTAAAAATCATGTTCATGCGGAAAATATTTCCGCATTATCTTATCCTAGTGACATTGACGATAAGATACTTAAGTGTGAGTTATATTATGTTGTAAGTAAGGTTCTAATCTTGATCCAACTAATTAAGTGTGGCATTAATTAATCATTTTTACCTCTTCCACAACATTCAAAGCAAATGCAGCTGGTTTAGCTTCTCCATTGAATGCAAACTTATTTTCAGGTTTGTTGTCTGGAATCTTGTAGATTTTAAACCATTCAACAGAAGCCTTCAAAAGACCAGGATAGACTTTCTCAACATCGGAAATATCGTTCATTTGATCAGCCAGTGGATCGTTAACATCAATCGCGATGAGTTTCCAGTCAGTTTCGCCTAAAACAACAAAGGATATCGATTTCCTTTAAGTATTACAATTCACCGCATTGTGTGTCAATATAAAATGATACTATATTATTCATTATTTTATCTGACCAAATACGAAATAGATGGTTGGTTACATGTTTAAGATGCAGTCACATTAAATCTTGCAACATGCAATCTATCAATTATTCAGTTTCTTTCTTTTGTCTTTGAATTGACACACATTTGAAGAAATGCTCACCTTCATCAATAAGTGCAATAGTTCCTAGAATTTTGACTTGTAGAACTTCACCTCGATTGGCTACCCTGTATCCAATTTCAAGGACATCAATTGGATCATTGTCACCTTTGCAGCCTGTACCATCATCCAAGTGATCTGGGTTCTCCCAGGTCTGTGGCAATGCTCCATAGTTCCAAATATATCCATGGTGTGGGAAGCAGTTAGCAACAAATCTCAGTTTGCCCTTCTTGACATCTTGTTTGATGGGATTTAGGGGTTCTTTCAATGTGATCTTTAAGGTGCAAAAGTTAGGATTAGTTTGTGTATGGTGTTCAAAGCATTTTTCATTTGTTTTTGATACATACTTCCATTTTGGCATTGGTCCACCTTGGAACCTCAACCACCATATTGAAGATCTTCTTATCACAGTCAACCACCAGAGGAATGTCATGTAAAGGTGAAATTGGTCCACTGCTATCACCTAGAAAACTCATAGGTTTATATTGTTCAGTATGTGTAATTCTGATCTGATCTTTTTCCAATAAAACATTGTAATGTGGGGTTAAGTAGCAATGCGGCTTATGATGAAAATGTTCATCCACTTACTGATAAAGACGCGATAGTCGGTGGTGTTGGGGCAGCCACGTTCGATGGTGGTAAATTGGGACATCTTTCTGGCTCGTTTTGCTGTCGGTTGAGCGAAGCCCGGATCGCGAGTGTGCATGGATCGAGAATGAGACCGGATGAAGTCGGCGCTTGAATTCTCGCGCAGCGGTGAAAGGTAACGTGCGAGAGGTCGGAATCGAAAATTCTCCTGCGTTTGCGTATGAAGTCGCTGCCTAGACGTAAAGTTCAACGTAGAAAGTACCAGATCAAGTAATGGTTTACGACTTCCGCATGTAAAAATCCACCGGCTATGATATGGACTGTTGCTTAGTGTGCAAGCCAATACATGCGTTGCTAACGTGAACATTTTCTAACTACCTGAGCACGGCAACCAATTGAGGAGTACAACGGAATCAACCGAATAATTACTTAAGTCCGCTCAAGTTTAAAGTGCGTTTGGTGCATCAGAATCGATTTGTCTGTTATGCTACGTTTTAGTAGTGACTAGGCGCAAATTGAAGTAATTTTCGTCAATTCGTTCATTTAATGGTTATTGCACAATGATTAAATATTCTGTACTGGGAAATTAAGTTCCTCCCGAGTTTTGCTATTTTTCTATTATTATGAATATGTTGTTATTATCATTTTATCGTGTTGACTATGGATTTTGTACCAAAGCGTTGCGTAAAATCAAAAATTGATACGAATGTCGCATTTAACTGTATTGATAAGAATTAAATGAGTTACGCAAATTGCGTTGTATTATTGATTTGAATTAGGTATTGGTATAATGTGCTAGTTTTCAGTAATAGATGGCGCTGCATGCACCAAATTATAGAAAATACTTTTGTTTTTAATAGTCAGTTTGTATGCAAAGTCCGTACTCGTTCGTGTAATTGCAATATATTTAATATATATATATTTAATTTCTCTGCAATGTGATAATATTGTTTTAATAAAAATATAATTATCACTTGATGTATCATGTTACATGATTTCTTATTAAATTTTAATGTATTAAACAATATTTCTTTAAACTCTAAGTGAAATCCTTGCCGACAAATATCGTACACTATTTACAGAAACGAAAATAATCCCCAACTTACTCTGTGAAATTTTACCCTGCTTTTCAGCATAAAAAAAATAGAAATCTCAATTTCCTGTTTGGCGTGTCGAATAACGAAAATGTATATGTTCTCCGATCGTGAACGTTTCCGAGTTTTTCTGCCCGAAGTAGTCAACCGAAGCCGCTTTCACAAGACTGCGCTGCACTCTGCTGCTCTTATTTTGAAAATTTGAAAAGTTTGGTGTTTAAAGTTTAATCGAACGTGAGGCGAAAATCGGATCGCACTTTCCGTGGTTATTTATGCATTATGCTTTTGAACTACAATACGTCGCTGTCAGTCGTTTCCCAACAGGAGAAATTTCGTATTCCGCCGCAATTCTCTTTTCCTTTTCTTTACAGAATTCTATATAGACGGTATGGCCTACAAAAACGTGGAACAGAGATGCCATGTTGAAGTTTAGAAGGATGAGATCTACAATAGAGCATTTATCTCTAGTGAGAGCAGAGATAATGATACGGATATAGAAAGCAAAGTTAGACGAAGCGAAATTGAGATGTGGAAGGTTCTGTAATTGAAAATACTTGAGTTTCTGTCAAATATGTTTTTGAAGGCGCTGGATATTGAACAGATGACAACAAGTCAACGCATAATAAATTATTTCAAACATATTCAGAAATAATTCTATGCAATGATCTGGATTAGAATCAGAGGAAAATAAAGTAATAATAAAATAATATTGCTAGTAAATTATTTTTGTTATTCTTAGCAAGCTAAAAGCAAACACGAGGATGAAATTTAACTGTGAATAGATATAGTATATTAGTGATGCATTTTTGCATGGCATGTCAATCACCTTCAATTATTATTCTATTAAAATGTACTTTATACTTTGATTTTAGGTCAATGACATGCTTCACGCCCATTTTATTCAATTTGCCTTGATGGTTGTATGAACTAAAATGTCAACTATAAACTGGAAATATAATAAACTACAGTTATTTGTACTGTATTATGAAAGGTACATTATAAGCTACTAATTGGTTATTTCAGAGCATTTTTTCATATATCCTTGATGCCATTCAATATAGTTTATACATCGATTTAATTCTATCTGGCAGATATTCCGACTTGCATAAGCATTTTGTTACTTTTGCATAGTACAGTCATATTAATATTTCCTTGAATTATGACATTTTAATTAACATACCATTTAATATCTACTAGTACAGATGTGAATAAAATATAGATTATATGTGGTTGAAGTGTTAATGATATTGTTGCGACTAACAAAACTACGCTGAATATATCCGAATATTAGAGAATATTCGAATGGCGAGCCGACCTGAAATGACAGCAGATGAGCTGCTCAACACTTTGATCTTTTGTTTTTCCGATTGTTAATCAATTTCGCCTGTTTTGCAACATAATAAGGCAATACCTGCTAATTGCCAATTTATGAAATTACTTTTTTTTGTTTATATGAAGAATCACTCAAGCTACCTTGAACTGATGGCAAATTAGTGCTATTGTTGGCATGCAGCAAGCAAACACGCATTAGGCATGCGGTTTTCATCCAATTGTGACCCATTTCATCTTGTTTCACAGGCGCGCCTTGCAGTGTGTCTGCTCGACGATGGTATCGTAAATCAGTGGTTTTATAACGCGAACCAGATTTCACCCTCTAACCTATAAAATATACACTGCGTCTCTAACAAAAAACAAGCAACCGCACAAAGTGCAATATATATGAAATTTGATCAATTTGCATTGATCACTGCACGTAATTGTTCTGCATGTTGATAATTATATAGTAAATGCTTTAATTAAATGGTTATTTTGTTTTGCTTGCATTATCGAACACAAATGGCTCCTCTAATTTCGTCTAATTATGTCCAACTGCGTGCTGTCGTGCGAAACAAAACAAAATTAATGACCGCACGAAATGGGCGAAACGCATTAACACGCTACAATTAAATCGATAGCAGCTGCGGTTTTTCGAACCATATAGTCGGCCATTAGTATTGAGTTAGGCCACCCGCCCTGTGCATGCTCCATTTTGAATGAATGCCAACATGTGCCTTTCCCTCGCGATGCCCATATAAAACCGATCAATTAATTAATTAGAACGATTGAGGTTTTCGCCAGCCTCGGTTCAAATTACCAACGATCTATTTTCTAGCTTCAATCAAACCATTACTCGATGGTAATTGAATAAAGTATAGCCTTATTTAACGCAAAATTATCTGTATCATTTCTATGGATACAATTTCTACCAAGTGCATTTCGTGCTAAGCGTTCCTCTCCAGCTCAGTTATCACTGCTTTCTCTTCTATCGGAGACGTGCCTGGCGTTAGTAAGTGAAATAGCAACGTGTCACGAGGAAAACTTTAAAAGCAAAGGCACACTCGGTCATCAGTAATCGTGACGCACTCTTTCAGGACGCTTGGAGAAAAAAATGTTATGATGGCAAAATATTTTATCCCATACGTCAAAGAAATACGTCAGGGCAGGAAAAACTGCGCACAAATGGGCAAAACTGGGCAAAATGAGCACAAAAAGAAAGCTGAAGGATTGGACGACAATGCCCTGGAAATATAATGTGACACGAGTTAAAAGCCGTTATGTATTAATACTAAGTAGAGACTATTTTAATTCAAAGAAGAGTAAATTAAATTTTAATTAAAGGAAAATAGTTTGCGTTGAAATATTACGTTTTAATTAAATTAATGTCTTTTGCATATGGTGACTTAATGAAATATAAAATAAAAATATAATATTATGGATATTACAATTGGCATTCCTGTCACGTAATCTAAAGCTGAAAGAGTTCATAATCTAGTTCAACTTTTGTCTCTTTCTTTTTTGGTTGTATTCTTTTTTTTTATTTTGAGAGCTTCGATTGTATCACGATGTTCATACCACTCTGAAAGTTTTAACTTTATCTTCAGAAGTCTTCAAAATTCTCTTCTCCAACTAAAAACAATAATTGTATTTCTCGCCAACACAAAGAAATTGTATTTAATGTTTCCAGTCACGTTCGAAAGAAAGAATCTGCTTGGATATGGGTCATCCTTGCACAACACTCTGTAGATAAAAACAAGCTGAAAGTTAGCGTCAACTGTGGAGAACCGACCATCCCTTGTATTGTAGGATTTGCACTCGAGAGACACTCTTGCGCACATTTAAGCGACTCTTATATAACATTGAGATTGTTCTCGAAATTTAGAATTCCTTATATCCTACGTCAAACATCTAAATTTTGTGTCGTTCTTAAAATACTAATGCCTGCTGTGATTCTGCTCCTGGCTTCGATTTTATCACGATTTTATTACAATGAGAGACACCAGAGAGGAAAATTACAGAGAATGAGCGAGATACAAAAGAAGGCTGATGAATAAAAGTGAATTTCAACGGAGAAGAAAAAACGTAGGAAATTTGATAGAATTTAATAGAAGATATTATGTGAGTGTTATAAATTCTTGAGTAAATTCATTATAGAAAGAACTCAAAAAGTAATTAGTTGATTGATCGACCGAAAAGAAGGAAAGTTACAGCGTTTGAACGTTGCTCTCGTAAATTGAAGCAAAGTTTTTGAGCTTTCTTTTTTATCTAGAAAAGCATTTAAATATTGCTGGTAAATACTAACGCTCCCAATACGCACAAAGAACATAGTATTGAATGTATATTTTGAGTACAATTTGTATATGATATTTTTGGACATACTGTATTTCTCCGTGTTTGTAAAACACGCCACTAGAGGCGTGAGTAGCATTTTGACCGATTCGCTGCCAATTTTGATTTATTTGTAATTGTTTGATAATAGAAATAATAGCCACTTTGGTGTGTGAAGAATGATGTATCAAGTATGGCGCCTACTTCTTATCTAAGTGGCCTGGGTTCAATTTCTGGTTGAGAAGGTGGATGACGGGGCATTTTAAAGAACTATTCCCCTCCAGAAAAAAATAGTAGCAATAATACGCAGGCTGAAATGATAGTAATAACCGCCTCGATAGCACACGTGGCGGGAGTCTGCATCCTGTCGAACAGAAAAACGGTGCAACTACTCAACGGACGGTTGTGTCAAGTTAAGTATGGTTTGGTCTATGACCGATTTCGTTGCAGTACGATCACAAGGCACATACCATTGGGCCGAAAATGTTTTAACAAGTGAATATTAGTAAGTGTTAAAGTGAAATCATATCAACATAATGAATACTTTATAATTGAAATTACTTTTAAATAAATACATATTACTAGTATGTAAAATGTAAATGTTGTATAAAATTGGTTGTAAATTTGTTTGTTATTAGCATATTCATATTAAGTCGCTTCTGTAGTTGTATTTGTTTCTGCATTGTTTGAGATTTTCTCTTTATCTCTTTATTAAACTAAGTTGCTACAATATAATTATCTATTTTTATTTACATCACTTTATAGTTAAATTTTCAAACAAAACTTAAATATATTTCTAATAGTCATACACGCAAAGCTTGTACGCAAATACCAAATCTCAAAACCAAAATCAAATAAAATTTTAGAAAAACTAAAAAAAAACGCATCTTCTTATTTATTTTTCTTAAGCAATAAATAATGTTTTAACATTATACCAGTACGAGTTGAATCATTCAACATATGATTTTCAAAACATCGAACAAAATACCTGGCTTTATATTTCTTGTTCTCTAGTTGCAAACACACTTTTAATATTTAGTTTCTATTAGTTTGGTTTTTTGTTTTGGTTAATTTTCAACAAAAATATTAATTTATGGCTTCATTTATTTATTACTAAAATGCTATACTTAATCAGAGATTTCTTATAACTTATAACCAAACCTTTTCTCTTTAAATCCTACCATCTGAAAATTAAAATGTCAGAACCTTTTTCCTTAGTTTAGGTTTTGCGCAATTTTCAAGTCTGAATTATTTTTAGCTTCTTACATTAAATATAAATTAAATGTTTTAAAAATAAATAAAAATAGAACATATTTTTTTGTACTTTAAGTACTTAACAATAAAGCAAAATAATAAATCACAATAATCCATATAACTTCTATGGTTTCCAATAAGTGTACAGTTTCACATTAATTATTTACCTACTTGTGCACGTTATTAATAAATAATATATTTGATTTTTTCTTGCTTTTGCGAACACATCCAACAACAGAGCACAAAAAGTCAGCGAAGAATTACAACGTCGGGGATATTAGAGCATTTTTATGAGTGGTTAGAGCAGCAAGAAGGGTCGTAATGGCAGTCGCTGGAAAATTCTTGAGTTTCTTGGAACAACAGCTATAAACAACAATCACTATACCTTGGGTGTCATGCTTTTTATTGCGGTTCATTGAATTACATACACGAGTGTTTTCGGGATGCCTCCATGTTGTGTTATAGAATTTCGGGATTTAATATAGTACAACTTTCATTTTCTGCCATTTCAACGACAATAGAAAAATATAATTTTTAGTTGATAGCATTGATTTTAATATTTATGGCTTGTATGAGGTTGGAGGCTGAAAGTTTGTAATACCGTTTTTCAAATGGCATTTCAGGCGCTTTGACCGTGTCGCCCTTATTATAAAAGTTATGATTGGTAGTCGTGTCTGAAAGTACTCAGGGGGCGGTCGACCTCATCGAGCAGCCTCCGCATGCACTTCGATTACCAGCGCGGCGGAGTTTGGAAATTAAGGTGCCATTCTCGTCTGCTCTGCTCCGCATTATACTTGTTCCGCACCCTGTCCCCCTTCAACTAGCCACGTTCACTTCAATATATCAAAACTGTTCATTTTGTTCACCATTTGCTAATCGACCTTTTTTGGGTACTCTATTGTTTCACTGTCTTTATGATTCAGAATGTGCGAGAAGTAATTAACTACAGTGTACGGTGTTTTGTGGTATTTTTGGTTGAAAAAGTATTTCATTGAAGTTTTCATACCTAGAAAATTGAAATATTTTGTGTTTGTTATCCGAGGCTTTGTTATTGATTTATTGGTTTAATTACAAGCACACCCAAAAATTGTTTGGGTAATATTCTCCAGTGGTGGCGTTTATCCTCCCGGATGATTCAAATGGAAAAAGTTTCTCTGCCCACATACAAGGCACGTGCAGGATGTCCGATCGCACACCTATAAATCCATAACCTGCATCATGAGAGATATTGCAAGGCTGTGCACAAAGCATGCAACTGAATCAAAAATGCGTTTTGGATATTGATGATTTAAGCCCGGATATGCAATAACATTTAAAAAACTTGCTGTTTCACCAAAATAATAGCATGAATGCGCCATGCACATTCCACAGTTTCGCGCAATTTATGCACGACATTATAGCATTTATAACGTCTGCAAATTTATTGTTCTATCAATCCGAAGAGACGACTATATTCAGCTGACGCGTTTGATGTTCTTTTTGGCCTTCGCCCAACTGCGAACGTAGCCATCATTCTTCCAGCGACGCTTTCAACGACGAGATATAAAAATATCAATCATTCAAATTCGAAACATGAATACGTACGGAAATTGAATTGACGTGCATAAGGCGAAAATGGAAAAACTTATCGTCGGGAACAACTTCACAACTCAAGCATTTTCCATTTGATTCAAGTGTCAAGTGTTTAGACGCGGCTGGTATTGAATTCTGCGCAAAGGTCTTTATAATTTCAAATATACTTCAACTTTTCTCCCGGTACTTCTATGCATCGCAGTTGTGCTCTTGATTAAACCACAGAATGTTTTTCTTTCATGAGGTTTAAGCGTGTTTCAGAGTGACTTGGTAATGACGGCGTTGAGCAGTTCAGGAATCGAGATAACTTTTTTCTCTTGGGTCTTGTTTCAGTTATAATTAAGACTCGTTAGTGGTCGTCTATTGTTGGTGTTTTTTATACCAAACACGACAAATGTCTTGAACACGCTAAACAATGATAATTGAAATGAATGCAGCAACAAATTTAGAAAAACCTGAATTTGGCAAGTTTTGGGCAGAACTTAAAACTTTTTCATGCGGAATTGCAACGTTTATATATACTGATACAGTAGAAATTATTAATTAGGTTGTCAGTTTAAGGATTAATTATTACTTTGGGGTAATTAAATACTCCTGTAAACAAAACTACGTTTACGAGTTTCTGCTAGTGAGCAACATTTGCAATTTACTGCTTTGTTTTTTCTAGTTTATCAAGAGCAGTTGCTCGTAGTCCAAAAATAAACTTTACAACTGTAATTAAATTTTTAATTTTTATCGTAAATTACAGTCTGCATAGCTATGAGGCCAAGTAAACTAGAGGAAATTACAAAAAATTGTAAATAATTCAAGATCACATACCTAGTAAAAAATGCAGGCAACATTTTTCTTTTTAATTGAAATAAACGCTGTTTAGATCAATGAGAATTCCGTAAAATGTTGCAATCTTAAGATAAATTTAATGAAAAATAAAGAACAACTGAACTATAGCGGATCATTACATTGTTGCATAAGAACTTGGTGAAACTTTTTATACTAAAAACACTTAAGTTGAATGATTATAAATACAAATGTCTACATGGTAAGTCGAGGGAAGTGTCAGGAAATTTGTTTGATAGTTTGATTTATATTGTACAGCATTTCCTGACTGCGCTTTGACTTTCTAATCCTTTAGGTCGCGAAGAGGAAATGCACTGCTTGTGAAAATTTTACGTTCCCTATTGTCTCGGGTGTCGCTGCAACAAGCATCTTCGGGAAGCTCTAAAGACAAGAGGCAGCTGTGGAAAAATTTATGTACCAAGTTACATCCTAGGACACGCTGGCATGGCGTCGGCGGGCTGTTTACTCGCGGCGGCCGCGGGCAGCAAAACGGAAGAGTGTGACGTGTACAGGCCAACCGTAAAATTAATTCCGACATAACGTAAAACAGACAGAGAGTTGTGGAATGAAGGCATTTGTAAATATTGCCTAAAAGAAAGATTAAATTTGTAGTGCAAGATTAAAAGTATCCAGAGTCTCACGTCAATCTGTCATAACAAGATGAAGTCAAGTTACAGGATTTAGTCTTGACTAGATTAAACTACAATAACATTTACTTATTTCTATAACAAACTACTTTCTTGAATTAACTAGATTTAAATCTTTTTTTCTTAAAATTTCTACTTTCTTCGTATCATGGAAGATTTATATGTCTGGCACAAAGTGAAGACGATAAGGGAAGCCGTTTACATCTAGCAGGAAGGAACATTATTATGCACCCTTATTTGATATTCCGGCCTGCGGAAGAATAAAAGTTAATTTGCGACGTTCGCCGCGGTCTGCGTTTTCTAACTTTGTCGGTTTCTTTTCGACGCTCACTCAAAGGAAATTCAGTGAAGCACACAGAAACCGATGGTAAAGTAGGCGCATTATACGCATTATAAATAAGCTTTTCAAGTTAGTACAAGTCTGATTTTCTTCTTTCCTTTTATACCTGCTTGAAATAAGGGACACATACAAAGCGGTTGAGTTTTTACAGAGATCCATTCATTAATTATCCTGTTTAAGAATTGTGAGTAATTGACGCGAATGTGTCAAGATTAAATTGTAAAAGAGATTAAAGTGAGTTTAGATTAATGATATCAAATGAGTATTTTTGTTTACTTGTTTTACAAGGTTAAAAACACTTTGCCTTAAATTCTGGCAAAGAAAAGAATTTTAGTCGCAAGGAGAATAACATTTTTCAAGAAAAATGAAGATATCTTTTAAGGTGTGTTGTTTATTACAATATTTCAACGAGAAACACATTTATTATAACATTTTATTTAACATAGAAAGTACTTGCCTTTATAAATTACAAGCCTGAATGAAAAAACCGGAAAACTATTCACAGGTTATAAAGCACCGTGCTAGAATTATGAAATAGTTCAGTTCATTTTAAATTGTAACAAGTTCAGTAAAGTTGAAATGTTTTAAGAGGTAGGTCTTATTTAATATTCTTAGTATATTAGAGTAATTTATTTAAAAGAAAGTAATTTGAAATAATTTAATAAGTTTTTTTTTTATTAGAATATTAATTTGTTTGAGGTAGGCAAATTATTAATCAACTCACCATGTGTAGTTGCATACAATTTCATTGTAAGAATAAAAAAATATAAATTAAATATAGATTTATACTGTTTATTATTATTTTTTCAATATCATACACTTGTATTCTCAATAACTACAACATTTAATTAGCATTGAAACTGTTTGCAGTTTATGCAAATATAAAAAAAAAAAACACTCATTTTTAGTGCTCATAGAGAAGTAGGCAGTATAGTTCAATAAATCTATGTAAATTATTTACGCAATAGAAAAATTCAATCAATTCCGGTACTTTAAGTGATAAAAAATCCTACCGGATGTTAAATTACAACACTGAAAATTTCAGCACGGAAGTGAAATCTACTATGAATATAGAACAAAAGTACATTGCACTCTCATGGCTACGCAGTGATGATTTCAAGTTAGTTTCTTGGAAAAGTTCAATCTGTGACCTTCCAATTAGGAGTGGAATGATGTAAGAATTTGAAGCGATTAGATACTTTATCATTAAATTCCATGATGACATGTTACATGTCTTGCCGGAAATAAATTAAAAACGACTTAATATTAGCATTAAGATACGATAATAATGCGAGTAGCACCCGCTCAATGATGATTTTGTTGCAATTGGAGTGACGCTGACCCTGGAGTTAATACAGGTCAGTCAGGTGATGGATAGATTACTGCGTGTTTGTCTTGCTGCCTTACAATAAAATAAATACTCCATATTGTCCGCTCAGATCAATGTGCAATGGTAGTTAAATAATTTTGATTCTCGCTAACTTTGTCTCCGGTGAATTACTACATTCTGTGATGAGGAATTGCAGTTACGCGGATCTATCCGGATGGTGAATTTGTTTGCTGTGGGCTATCAGTGACCGAGTTATCATCCATTGACGAAGGTCTTAGCGTTGTGCTGGTGCTAGAAGGGCGACCATAGAGGTAACTGGTACCGCGGTAGCCATTATCGTAATAAGGGTCGCGGCCACGTGAACCATAGCTGCTGCCGTAACCGCCATAACCACTGCTGCTGCTTCCAAAACCGCTCCCGTACCCTCCATTGCTGCCACCTCCGTAACTACCGTACCCGCCGTATCTGAAATATGTGTTGATGGAGGTTTTAACATATAGAAGGCACATTATTTCAAGAAGGCTCTTTTTCACATCGAATGATGCTGTTGACATGCAATTTATCGATAGGCAAAAGCAATCGTATTATTGATATGTTGAGATTGGAGTTGAAAGACTGAAAGGATATTTCAAATATTGCATTTTGATTGAAACTAGATTTAGGACGTTCAGATTAAGAGTAAGAGCGTAAGTAAATTAAAATTGATAAATTAATGTTTAGAAGCTGTTTTTTGTGTTGGTGTTGTTCTTGTTTGGTTTTTGTTTTGCAATTTGCGTAATATTCCTCAATTAATAATGCATGCATACTATGTTAAAATAAAATATAAAAATCTACCTGATATGGGTGCATTTTGCTGCGAATGATCAGCATTGTTTGATTGATAGTAATTGTGGTTGAAGTTTGTGATAATTGTTGATTGGAAGTTTGAGTTTTGCTAGTTGCGAACGTGCCTACATTATCGAATTGCATATTTTGTACACTAATATTACGCAGGCCTGCTCTGTTTGTATTGATTTAAGGAATTATGTGCAAAACGTGGCCTGTACTTTTTTCGTACCTGTCCATCGGCTGACCTGCTTGTTTGTGAACTCTATAAAAACGGTAAAAATGCACAGTTTAATTAACGATTTGCCATCTAAAAGCTATTCTTTTTGAAAATAGCTGCATGCACCTTTGAACTGCTTACTAAATAGCGCTATAAACATTGTTTATCTTTGTGTCAAATGTATTTTGGGTTTGTTTGCGTATGTTGCAACTATATTTGGTGTATGCGATTTGTTCGTATGCATGTTTCTGGGGTCTGCAAAAAGCAGAATTCGCAAATATAGTGCGCGATTGAAATTTTAGTTTTTGCACATGAACAAGATTTAGAAAGCTATTAAATTGGCTGCAAGTTGACTGCGAGGGTTGAAGCTTATCTCAACCAAACTTGGGACCATTAGCGTAACACACGCAAACTGTCATAATGGTTGGTGCAACTTTTGCAAGTTTTTAATATTTCGTCAAGTTTTTTAATACCAGTGCACGTTTTCTCCGTTTGCCAGTTGGCAACACTTTGGTTTATTTGTTTTTTTTTACAGGTGGTGATACTTTTTGCAAGCTCTTGAAAGGCGCGCTTCTTAGTTGGAGCAGTATGAAGTTTGAGCTATAAAAAACCGCACTTTGTTCGCTTTTCATCGTGATTTTTTTGCGCAATTCATTAGAAAAGTTTTGGTCATAAATCAATTTGTAGTAAATGAAAATCAGTGAGTGAAGAAAAAATCAAATGAATGAAACTGGCAAAATACAATTGTTTCTTGTTTAGAGAAATAAAATGTACGATATTAAGTAGATTTAATATTATTCTCTATGTTGATTAATTCATTTGGTTGGCATTATTCTGCATAATTTAACTTAGCATATTTTAAAATGCAGACAGAAGATTTCATTATTTAGGTGCAACGTTGTTGATAAAAGTAAATGGAATAAAATTTGAATGTTTGTGATTTTTTTACGATGAGTAATTAGCGTCCCGGGTTATGTAGCACGTGACAATTTCCGGAGGAAGTGCTGAACGCCAGTATATTTGTAGATTAATGCGAGTACAAAATTTCCATTGTGTGCGCAATCTGATTGCTACACAAAAGTAAAATTAGCACTCTTACCACACAAAATGCGACAATAATAAACAAAAACAATTTTAGGATAATCGTGATGACTGTCGATTGAGTCATCTTATACTATGAATTTTGTTATTTGAGCAACCTGTTTGAGAAACTTGATATATTTACCTGTCATGTCCTCTATCTCTGTAGTAATAATCATCTACGCCTCTGCCACCTCCGTAATAGTAATTACTAGCGTATCCTCCACCATACCCCCGTTCATAACCACGACCGATGTCATCGTAGGGGCGGCTGCTGCCGCGGAAGTCATAGCCACGATTGTCGTACCCAGTACCTCTGTCTTGATAGCGATCGTAACGATCGTATCGATCATATCTATCTCTGTCGTATCGATCGCGATCATACCGATCATAGCCACGATCCCTGCTGTCGTACCGATCATACCTATCGTATTTGTCGTATCGATCGTAGTCGTAATCCGGATAGCGGCTTCGGTAGCGGTCATCATTGTAGCGTGATCGGTAGTCATAGCGATCATAGTCGCCATAACCACATCGACTGCAACGCTTTTCGACTCCGCTGCTTTGCTCACTGGCCGCCTGTCGAGCTTCCGGCGACTCTTCCGGTTTCAGCGAGCGACTACTCTGCCCGGAGGCGGCCGTGTTTGAGTCGGCGCTGGCATAACGCGAGAGAAAGTATTTGTTATCACGAGCCACGCGAGATAATTCCTTATCTTGCACAACTCCGACGAGGGATTTACCCGCGTCGATATCGTCCACATTTGAGCCGATGTCGATTGTCTTCACGTCGGTGAAGAGAGTTTTCAAGGATGCGGCGTTAATCAAGGTGCTGCATGTTAGAAGAAGAAATATGCGATGATTAAGTAATATCTGAAAATATTTTCAGTTGAAAACAATAGATTAATTAAATAACTTAATAGTCACCTACCATTTTGCAATCTTTTTTTTTTTGGCAAAATCAAAACATTTAAAGCACAATTTCCAAGTTAGGATAAGTTCTTATTATTACACTAGTAGAGAGCACTGATAATCACTTTATAGTTGATTACGAGATCAATTCACACGTGATGGTTGAAGTTGGTCTAGAAGTGTTCGCACGGTGAATGAATAGGTTGATGAAAACGCTGTCGGTTTTATACTCATCTCCGGTCTGCTGCTTTTGGAAGATCGGACTCCCACATACTGGGCATTGAAATCATTGAAACAGGGGGGCATGGAATGCGCAATGCTTTTGATCGGATTACTAAAAATCGTACGGAATAAAGCCAGCAGCGAAATGCTGGAGGACATGTGTAGAAATAACTTTGTTGAGCGTAATCTACTTCTAATAGAGTATCGCGCATAAAAAATTAAAAATTTATGCAATGTAAATATTTTGATTAGTGGAAAGCGTTTGAGGTTGGGTATTATGAGGTGGAAAAAAGATCAATTTCAATTTGTAATAGTTTATGACCAGTGTTACAAATCTCCAGTGATAGGTAATTCCAAATTAGTATCAAAAGCAAAAACAAGTGAAGACAGTATCTATCTATTTAAATATACTTTAAGAGGTTGTCGGTGAACATTGGTACTGTTTGTAATTATTTTTAATACCAATCAATAACATCTTTATTTTTTTTATTGATTTTCAAAAAACATAATTTTAGAGACAGGACGATTGTTTTTAATACGCTCAAAGAATATTCAATTAACCAACAAACTATCAATTTAGTTAAACTTACATTGACAAATACAATATCTAAAATAAAATTCAGAGGAAAAATGAGCAATCCGTTTCATATCAATACTAGACTCCACCAAGGAGATAAACTATCACCAATCTTATTTAATTTAGTATTGAATAAAATTATGAAGGAATGGAGTGAAATAAACAAATCTATAGTAAACGTAAAGACGTCTAAATATAACACTAATAGCTAGAGTCTTGTATTTGCTGACATCCTAGCATTTTCTGCCGAGTCGAAAGATGAAGTTGCAAATTTTGTTTTCAGAAACAAGGATATTCACCAACTCAAAACAATTCACAAAAACGGCAATTGACACTAGGTACAGGGAAATTAAAGAAGTTAAACATTTCAGATATCTGGTAGAAATTGACCAGACTAAAATAACATTAAATTTAAACAATTAGAAATCTGTCAGTCATATAAACTAAAGCATGTCTTAATAGTCCAATAGCTTGGAAAACTTGCTAAAAATCGAAAAAAAATTTAAGAACAATCTATAGTTTATGACAAATTGGAGGACAATGCCGATTGCAGGCCAATTAAGAAATTAATGAGAAAACAGGCCACCTTCATACTGCCATTAAAAAGCGTCAATTACAATTCTATGACCACATTAGAAGGATAAATGCATCGCGCATTAACAAGAGAATATTCATCAAAATTATGGCATATACAACGTAGAACAATGTAAAGCAGATAAAGAATATTGGAGGATGATTGTGCAGATTAGACTATCTTTAGAAAGAATATAATCAACTTCAAACCCATGATAGGTGAGCCAAAAGGTACTCTAGCAAAGCCTTAAACTGATGCCAGAAAAGCGGCACAGTCAGAAAGAATGAAAAAGTTTTGGCAAATAAATAGGCACATCGTTTCAAAGGTATTCGCGTGATTCATGTAAGCCAGTTTGTGCTAAAAAAAAAAAGTAGACAGGTTAGAGATATACTGCATTTACTTGCTTGTTAGTGTAGCACTTTAAAATAAAAAAAGAAGCGGATTAAAAGACAGAAACATAAATAAAAACACTGTTGTTCTAAATAAAAATGTCTGAATCAAACTTATTTCGTATAATTATTAACACGTTTCGTACAATTCCTAATTTCATAATGTTATTTATAATCTGAACTTGCATATGCATTGCACGAATAAACGTTCCCCAAACATCTAACAACAATTAATGTCATAAAACTTCGAGGATGTTCGCCGGCTGTGCTAATCTCGCCGGCCCTCGAGTTCAACGCGTACGAGAATAGAATTTTAACTAAAAGCACCTACAGTGCCAACATGATAAATTCAACTGTACATCAGGTTTAAACTGGCTGGAGCCCCTTTAGCATACAGAAAATACAACAAATGTTTGCAACACTAATTAACATCTTCACGTATTCATTAATACTCTGCAATTCGTTTAAATCATTGATTTGTTTCTGTTAAGCATTAGAAAGTATATAAACGTTCAATTACACATAAACGGGACAAACACAATATATTGAATGTGAGAGTTTAACATTGCTGACGTGTTTGCCGAAATAAACTATTATAGGGTTACAAAGCATAATGACTGCGAGTAACACAATATTGCCAACGCGAAATTTGCTACGTTACGGACAAGAAATAAAAGAAGCAATTAAAACGGTAGTTTTTAGATCACATTTTGAATGGGGAATTATGACAAACACGCGAAATATCTAGCTAAATTTCTCTTATTTCCTGCGTTGAGAACAAAAAATTTGAGTATTGAAAAACTCAATTATTTTGCTAGCAATTGGGTATATTCATCCAAAGTTGATGATTGGACATAACCTAGATTTTATTAAAATTATTTGACTTTCTACATTTTAGATGATTTGATTTTGTCGAGAGTTGTAAATTGCGTGCAAATTAATAAATTAACAAATTATTTGTTATTATTTTCTAAATTTGGAACAATGTTCTAGTTTGCTATGATATCAATAATTGGTGCAATAGAACGGAATTATTTTTTATTTGATATACTCTAATTAATTTAGTACTATACAGAATATTGATTTTTAATTAAATAATAATTAAAGTCCATTATTCCTTATATTTCTGGAAATATTTGTTTCAATGTTTTCTAACTATAATTAACAATTTTAGCATAGCATTAGTTTCATAATCTACTAGTTCATAAATAAATCCTTTAATATTTCAACTTTTGATTCTATTTCAATGGCCAATTGTTTCTGAACTACCAGTCAACTTTTAGTTCTTCTTTTTTATTTTTGTTTTAGAGTTGTGTTAGACTAGCAGCCAAAGCACTACTGCAATGTGGGTAGCAGCAATTTCATGTCTTTTTATTTCGTTCTATTTTACAACTCTCCTGCTCTGCCAAATTCACAGCAGAAAGCTTACTGCTTTGGGCACAATAGTAACCACATTTTGTTTGCACCTCGCTTGATTATAATTCCCAACTTCCTTCGTTCTCTTGTCATTCACGCATAGTTGACTGGTTGCCTACAGTCGCATTGTCCTACACATACCAACCAAATCACTGCAGCCTTCAAAAAGATTGTCTTATTTTAAAGTCGAAGAATGCGGGCATTGCACCAAAAGATACACAGTCACAGAAAAGCCACATTTTCAGTTTAAATAAAATGGCATTCTAGTTACAGACTTTCTTTTATGTTCCAAAGCTTTTAAGCCATAATGAAATATAATGATAAAAAAATATATTAAAATATGTGACAACTAGAAGTTTTACAACTACTAGAAAGTAGAAAAAAAATTTGGAATGTTGGTTATTAATTTAGAATTATTACGACAACTATATTTTACTACCGCACAAATTGTTTAAACATCGGCATTATTGATTTGTAATATTTCTAAGATTAAATTATAGAGTAAACTACATTTCAATGCGTGGTGTAGATAGAAATATGAGTTGATATTAAGTGCTCTTTTAAAAAATGATACAGATTACAGAAAAGCAGATTATTTTTTATAGAGCTTTTCAGTTAAAATTGTTGGCAAATATATTATAAATAATTAATTTAAATAATTTAATAACTTTAATTATTTTTGATTCATAGGTTCATGTTTTTTCCGTATTATTATTTTGTTATATTTGGAGCGTACTGCAACCATGCCGATTACCGACACCGTACTTAAGCCTCCTACCAGAGCTAATAGCTCTGGTAGTTGATGCAGTTTAATAGAATGGAAACATGGTGTCAATATCAATATATTATATTAAATATACCCCCAGCAGGATTTGAATCCGACTTACCGACTGTGCTACGGAGACTCTTTATTTAGCAATAAAGGTGGAAAATTATATATCTACTTTTTCATGATTTTAAATATTAATTAATTTAATCACTAGGTTTTTCATCTTTTAAATTATCATGTTTTACGCTTTACAACCTATATACTCTCCACAATTATTTGCTTTAATCGCATTGAATTAAACGTATTCCTTCTCTACAATCTCCACAATTCTCCACAATTATTGTAGCAATTGTGAGAATTTCAGAGTCAGCGATAACGACTTGGATTGGAATTTGCGCGAATTCCGCCAAACTCTACAACTGGTTGGCACAAATAAAGACATCGTAGAGAGTCCTACTGCCATTCTCGCCGGTATAAAGTGCAAGATAAGCTACGATGATTCAACGCAAGCAGCGGCAGCAAGGACAGTAATCGATATCAACAACGACAATGAGGCTGAGAATTACAGCCCGGATGACAACAAAGCAGATCGTGCGAAAGAAGCGATGTAACCGTGGCTAACTGCCGAAACTTGGGCGATTGCAAGGAATTTGGATACTGCTGCATTTGATGCACACACAGAGTGGAGACGCAATTTAGCAACTTTTAGTATACTTCGGGTAAGCTAGAATTTTTCAATGATGTTTTAGTAGTTTTTGTTAATACAAGAGGTGATTCTACTTAAGATACAACAAGTTTTCAACAAGGTGAATCTTACTATCCACAAAATAGTTATACATGCCCAACTCAACAACTTTGAACGAGTCATCAAGTATGATACCAAATATTCATTCGTTCATGGATAATCCTTTCAGTAATAAATCTGCATACGCTTTAATATTGCACCTGATTGGACCAGTAAGCAACATCATGTTCGTCTACATCTCATACGACACTTGCAGTAATGAAATTATTTCGTCTGAGACCATAAATTGCAAACTGAAAATGCTCCATAGACAGGAATCAGATGTGTTATTGGCTCGAAGTTATCTCTGGGTGAATCTAAAACTAGATAGTGCGCTCTAGGCACTTGTCGATTTGATACAAACACACAAGTAATCAAAGTTTATTGCAATTTGACAAAGTTATTCAGATCTAGAACGTGGTATAAACTGTTTTGCATTATTATCTTTACAACTATACTTTAGACTATCTATATTAGGTTGATAAATCTAGAAGTGCTTCTAATCCTAAGAATTGTTCTTGCATCTGCTTCATCACACTTCATCATGTCTGTTAGAAATGCTTTGTCCAACTTTAAATGTTATCTACTTGGGTTTACAAAAGATCCAAAACTAATTCAGTGATGACTTCCATAGATATATTGATAGAACGCCAACTGCGTGTGTATAATAAATTACTACATTTTACAATATGAAACTTTCATTTAGAGTAAAAAAATTTACACTTAGTTAATGATTTTAACTAAAACTAATATTGCAATATTTTAAAATAATTACTTTTGAATGGGAAAGTTTATGAAAGATGAGGAACATGATTTATGCTGTAATGCGGTTTTCATACACAAAGAGAATCTTTTTTAAAAATATCTACGGGGGAAAGTTGAGTATAAGGAAGGTTAAATTAATTTTGTTGATATTAACGCAAATATTAAATTAAAATTGCTTTGAATGAATTAAGTGAAGTGAAAAATTAGTAATCAAAGAACCCTTGCTTATATTTGCGTTGGACATGAAGTTTTTAATTTAAACACGAGGCTTTGGAATTTACTGCAAAAAATCATACTGTAAGCATGAGTACAAAATCTAAGTTAAAGGAATATTTATTTTAAAAAAATAATTAAATAAGTTTGTTTCTGTTTACTGCTAAGCCGAATATCGCAAAAATAAAACAGTTAAAGACATAATAATTAAAATATTGTTCTATTAACATTGTGTAAATAACCGTTAAATAGTTTGAATTTATAGTATTTTTAACAATGAGATAAAAATTATTAAATTGGGAAAACGACTTAATTTTTTATAAGAAAGATGAACATATCACAATTTAGTTATTAGATATACAAATATCTACTATAATAAAAAATTATGTAACAGCAATATGCTTTTTTTCTTAACTATGAACATGTCCAACGACTTTATTTGGTATTACAGTAAATCATGCTAAAATTAAACATATTTTCTCACAAAGTTGCAGAACAATAGAATATGATGATATCATATTAATAACTGATAATTTGCACAAACAACTGATAACGAAACAAACATGTTAAAAAACAGTTGACAATCTGCAATTATTAAAATGGTCTAATTCCTGATTATTTTATTGATATATAAAAACGTCTAAATTTTAAATCTATACAATTTTTAGTTGCTTTATCACAGAGAACAAAACATTGCTTTGTCTTTTTTAGTATAAGAAGAAGAAGGCTGACTGAAGAAGGCAACAAGCCGAAAATATTTTACAAATTAATATTTAGTAAGGGATAAATATTGATTAATAATAAATATTAAATTCTTTGTAATTACGCTGAACAACATTCTGAATAAAAAAAAGAAAAATATTTTGACATTACAGTCGTGCTAAATTTTTGTCTTCTGTACAGTAGCACTAGGCGGCACACATTTAGTAAAACAAAGAGTAAACAAAAAGTAGGGCAATTATCGTGTAACACACGGTTAAAGTTGAATTAAAGACGTAAAGTTGAATGTGAAGCTGGTAGACTGACCAGGAGATTATGCTTTGATTCAGTCTAGGCAATAAACTTAAACAAAAATTATTATAATAAGACACTATTGAATACAAAAATTAATGGATAAGATCTGTATGAATTAATTGGAGCATAAATGTCCCTAGTTTCATGTAAAGTTTACAAGATTTAACTTTATTTGTATCTTGAGTTATGTATGGCGGTAATATTCGGTAGTCACATTTGAACGTCATAGTCAATTAAATATTATCATTGTAACTATTAGTACGCTGATTCTGCTCGTAAAACCTCAGCTGTCAAATGAGTAATTAATATATTGTTTTAAGATTAATGTATGTGTGTCAATGTTTGCTCTAATCAAAATACTGTTTATTAAATAACATATTTTTGTATTTGAACAAAGAGATTAAAACAAAGAACAAATCCACAACAAATATTGCTGCTTGATGGAATTATGATGTCGTTGTTTATTATATGTTTATATTTAAATAGTTTATAATTTTCCAATTTCCAACCAGGAAGAAACCTTGCATGCTTTAACAATTACAGTGTTGTTGTTGATGATAAAGGTGACAACTAAAAAAGAACTAGCAACCGGATGCTTCATACTATTATATTCCATCATAAATATTTTCCATTTTATTTTCATTCGAACAGTTGATTATAAGCAACTATTTGAACAATGAACTAGGTACGACAATACCAAACAGACGAAACCATCGGAAAAACAAATGAGTGTACTAACATAAACTGTTTGACAGCACTAGTGTGTTCGCTTCAGTTCGGTTCGCAATTCGGGTATGATCGAAATAATTTGCAGTGAAGCTAGTCACGACAATACCAATAGCATTCAATACAAAGATTGTTTAAAATCCCAAATTTTAAATCTCTCAAATTTCATGCAGACTTGTTCGGTAGTTTTTGAGTAAATTGAGTCTCAAAATATTTCTTTACAATATAAAGAACATTTCTCTAATTGCTATTAATTTGATTTTTAATACAATAATTCAGAAGAACAATAGCTCATTAGCGTAGCATTTTTAACAACCGTCTAATTACAATTACTCAATTCCAAGATAATTTTCTATTTAAGCAAACCTAATAAATACCTATTCAAATAAATTAATTATGACGCAATAAATACAATCCACAAGATGCTGAAGATTTGCAAGAATTGAAATTGTATCAATTTGCATTTTTCCAACGCAAAACTCGACTAAAACACTACAAATTCTTTGTTCTCTAGCATCGCAAGGTTAACAATCAGATCTTAACAAAGCAGTCGAAGAAATTGCACAACTTGTACTTTTGTTTATTTTTCTCCTTGCACTAAAATTCACAATGTTACAACATAAGAAGTCTTGGATGTACTTACACTTGATCTAATTGCAAAAACACGTTGCGTATTACTGAGTCGAATCTAATTATTAAATTGAACTAAAAATTATTAATATTTATATAATTCTATACGAATAACAATCTATATTGAACCAATCAATACTTTAATTATTGGCAACTTGTTTATGTAACCATTTAGCAGCGCGAGGTGCAATTTAGTCAAACAAACAATAGCGCAAATTAATTTATTAACAATGCACTGCGCAGCAATGATAATTTAATTCGAAATTTCATTTGCATGCACTTCAGGTCATAGATCACGGCCACCGCCATGAATCAGCGTCCATGTCGATGGTGCATATGTATGAACATTTGATATTATATTACAATGATTGGCAGCCAATTGTCAAAGTATATTTTTGCTGGTGATTACCTACATTGATTGTGTCTGCTGGTGCAGTATATTTAGGTAATACTTATGCAAATTCAGTTTAATAGAATTTTAAACAATTTGGCTTTGATTAATAAATACTTTTACAAAGTGAAGCTAATTCTTCAATTTGTTAGGCAATTATCTAATATGGTTAGTTTCTAGTTATTAATATATTTATTGAATATTTATTTGTTCAATTTGAGTGAATAGTATTAGAGACACGGGGCTACTAATAAACTTACAATTCCAAGAGTTCACCACATATTTAAAAATTACTACTTACACATTTATTAAGTAAATAACTATATAACTATC
>JAODIE010026777.1:197650-244700 GCA_027575565.1 Diploeciton nevermanni
AAATATATTATTAAATTTCTAATCGAAACATTAACGTTACTTGATTAATCATAATGTTCTAAGAAAATAAAATTTTCAAAATTTTCGAAACGTTGATTGTTTTTTCTTTTTTTGAATTTTGATTTAGTGTTTGGCTGAATTTTACTTGCGATTTGATATATTGTCTCATAACAGTTGTAATTATTATTAAACTATTTAGCTGTCTTCAATAACAATTTATGAGTAGATACTAAAGAAATGTGTGAAAACATAATTTGTTTATCTTTAACGGTTATAAAGTTATTAGTTATCAATGTGAATTTCTGTGAAAAAGTGCGGACGCTTATCTGAACGCATATATTAAACAAATTTATATTCGGAATATAAATACGGTACTAGAATTACAATTTTCTTGGTGCATTTAGTTTCTGAGATGAGAATTTTTTTAATCGAAAAATTGAAACTCGACATTGAAATTAAGTCAATTTTTTGACCCCGACAGTTTTTTTTTGTCTTTCAGGAAGCAAACAACTCGTAGCAGAAAGTATTGGGTACCCATAAATATTCACAAAAAAATAACAATATACTTCAGAACACTAAAATTAGACTCATAAGTTGATAATGAAAAGATTTTCCTATTTCTGTTTAATTATTTATTTGAATAAAACACGTAATAATTTACTTATAAATAAAACAACAAAGTTTTATTTTTAATTAAATCTTTAAGATTTGAACTTATATCATTAACGTGTTTCATTATTCCAATAGAGTAGAATATGCTGAAAAGAGTAAGAATATAACACAACATATGCCGTGCCTTACCTGTAAAGATTTTGTTTATTTAGAATATAAACAGACCTAGATTAGAACAGATGTAGTTAATGTTGGTGACTAATGTTTATACACTTTTCTTTAAGAACTTGGAACGGGTAGGTTTACTTTTTATTAAGCATTGCAATATTAATGAGGAATTAGGAAGATAATTAAGACGTAATGCATTATTTACATATTTAATATGTTTATTTACCAACAACATAGGTAAAAACAAACAATAAACAAAGATTCTAAGAATTAAAATAAAGCTGTAAAAAAGTAATTACTTCAGTCAATAATATTAGCTATTGATTAGTCACAACCTTGTTTTTTATTTGTAACTTATTAAAGTTGATATCATCTATATTAGTCTTTTTCAAAGTTGTCTTCATTTATGATCTGAGTCTTTCAATCATTTTGACATAGAGAGATTAGATCTATATTTTTATTTATTTTTCTGAACATGATGTCCAAACATGAGTCAACACTGTACTCCATGATCTAACAAAAGCGCCCAAAATATAAACATTAACAAAAAACAACAAATATTGAATTAAGTCGGGTAGAGAATTTGTCAGATTTAGAATAGGGAGGGATTGTTAATAAAGAAGGAACAATTTTGTCGAGCTATTTTTGTTGATAAACCTCTACTCGACCTCATACCTCTAGGGCTCTACATATAAATACACAATTTGTATGAGAAAAGTATGAGAAAATACATTCAGGGTTACTCCGTCTTTTACTCGTCCATATTTTGTTAATATCAATTGTTTAATAAATTATTTATTTAAGTATAATAAACATTATCATCATCTTGTTTGAACTACACAAATACTCATTAAAGTTTCCAAACCATTGACTCATATTGATAATGATATCAAATTAATATCAAATAATAGTAAAACTTTAAAAATCAAACTAATGCGCATTTAATGCACATTAGAAATTAACAATAGATAACGCATTTAAATGTATTCTATTATACCAGATAACACCTATTGGTAATCATATGTATACTTCATAATTGTATGTACATTAATTTCTTATAACATATAAAGCCATTCGATGTTCTATTCATAGTAAATTGTATCAATCTGCTTGAAATCTATGAGTTCCTCTTTCAATCTATAACGAGCACATACAAATATTATCATTACATTGATGAGAATTATAAGCAATATGCATTGAAATAAATTACGGAAGGAGAAGCGATGAGATGAATTAAATCAGTCTTTTTTGTTTTCTAATGTACATGAATTGGAATTTCAATTTAATTGGAAACTGGTATAAATATATCACATGTAAACATTGAAGTACATTTAATCTTGTACACTGATTCTATCGTGACCAACCTAAAGCTTTATTATGGTAGATGTGCTTTGGTATTTCATGGTAATCATGTTAGATTGTCAGTAATTGAAACTTGCTGAACAATTTGAATGCTTCTTATAATTGTTATCACCTTGTTCGTTACTTTCATAATAGTAAAACCTTAAAATCCGTAATGAGAATTAAATTATATATTCAGTAGGATGTCAGAATTCATCTACAAGTTGATTATTAACTTGACGCTGCATTCATCAAGCTGGTTTACTCTTGTTCTTTGGCTTATTATTTATTAGAGCGTTGACACCTATTGTTCGTTTCGGCATTGGTTGATATTTATTTGCTGGGCTGTTTGCAGCAATGTCATCTCGAAAGGCGAGGAAACCAAGTTGAGCATGGGATGCTTCATTGAGTGCTCGGGAGCGAATACAAGCGCGGTACTGATCTGCAGAGAGGTTTTGGCCACTAGGACCACCTGAACAAACCTAAGACACCACAAATCAAAGATTGCAAAGTACCGTAGGTAGACTTAGAAGTTAATCACGTACCTTTGGATGCCATATATGAAATATACCTGGATCTGTCGCTCGCACAACCTTCATCTGACTACGCACATACTTCCGATACAGCATGACGTCCTCCCCGCCCCATCCGACGATGTCCTCGTCAAATCCGCGCACCTTGAGGAAGTCCGATCGGTATTGGCATGTCATTCCATAACCGAAATCCCTCCAGAATCCAGTATCTCGAGAGATGACGAGTTGATCCGTCTCCGAAGGTACGTCGCGACCTTGCAACGTATACACCACATGCGGGTTGTACAAACTGAACACAACCGGATAGTAAACCTTCTTGCTTGGCTGTGTATTCCACCGGCACCGATCCAGGAAGCGCGCGCTGAAAACTACATCCACATCGCACATAAAGAGAAGCACGTCCTTCTTGTTTGGCGGCGCCTGAGCGATAGTTCTCTCCGACATGGTGAAATCACCCCACGCGCGTTCCGCTCCAACGCGTAGACCTTTTCCACGACTGAAGGTCTCATTCAAAGCCAACAGACGTAAATTCTTTGCATTTCCACCGCTGTTCTTTGTCATTAGCACGCGCGACATGATATTCCTCGCTTCTGACAACCCCTCTTCGCCGAAATACACAACCGTGAGATGTACACGCCGATCGTTCTTTAAGCCAATCTTTACGAACTTTTCCATGAAGCTCTGGAATGTGGCCGTGCGGCCAGACAACGGGAGGATAATGTGTATCAGTTCCTTCTCTTTTGGGCCCGCCAATGATGCAGTGCGGATTGTCTGTAGAGGTGCAAAGGGACGCACAACCAGAACCTTGACAAAACCATTAAGATGATGATGGTCTGTGGCTTTAATCTTGTTACGGAAATACAACTCGTATTGAGTACCTGTTGTCGGCTCATTTCGATAGAGACCTTCTATAAAGTCATCCAAGACGTATTTATTACCATTTAGTTGTTGATTACTGACTTCTTTTGCTTGTGCAGCTGGAGGATTATTATTGGTAATATTTTTATTCAAGATATCCAAAGCTTTATTCAAAGCTTCAAGGAGATCTTTACGTTTAAACCCAATTGGTTTCTCTACTACCCGTTTGCCAAGGCCCAGATCGATAGGATAAACTCGAGAATACGTGAAATGATTAAACGGAATGAGCTCGTACTCATTGTTGAGTGAGAGGCCACGTAAAGTTTCCGATTGCAAAACCTGCCGCCGGATGTACTGCGCACATTCGTTGTTTGTCAGAGACGAGGCAAGTGTTGGGGATGATAGCCCAGAGGAGGCGTTCAAGTTGATTGCAAATGTTTGCGTTTCGGGTGGTTGATGAATTTGCCCGCTGTTGCTTTCACTGTCTGCAATAGAAACAACAACACAAGAAAGGAAACAGAAATTAAACAATTGGCAAAACATGTTCTTAATTAAAGTGTCCAACAACACATCAGCTGCAGTCGTAAAAATTCATTCAAATAGGCTACTTACTAGCTGTAAGTTGCAGCAATTGATGTTTTAATGAGCGAATCTCAGACGTGAGTCGTTCAACTTCCAATCGATTTTCTTCCTCGCGCTGCTGCAAGAGCAGTTGATAACTTTGCTGTGTATCTTCTTGATTGACGTCGTCACTTGTCAAACCTGAAATTAAATTAATTGCGTTCTTAATTTGAATTGTGTTGCACTGTAAAATGGTTTTGAACTTTAAAGTGGATTCATCAAAACACTTGAAAATTCTCCATATGATTTCAATATTTCGAGTGTGTTTAAATCAGTCACTTATCACTGTAACAAACAAAACTCTCCACGATAATAAGATCAATTACAAATTATACATAAACGCGTAATTTCAACAAAAAGATAATTCTCTTCTTATAAAAGTACTGCATGTCTGCTTCATATTGATATTCCTCTCCGCTGTCCATCCAGAACTCCACCATGCATATTAAAATATTCACCAGTATAGTGACATGTTTCATTATCATTCAGGTAATATCTTCTGTCGATACACACTGTTGGTAATACAATAGAGTTAATTAATTCCAGCTGTCAATGGCACGTAACGTGCGACATGATAAAATAATTGAACGACGTCTCTTGGAAACACGCCGCACGTTGGACACAATACGGAATCGGCAGTCGGCAATTGTGGTTCCACTGGAAGATGCATTCATGCGAAATTTCACCGCGATTATTGAGCATGGCGACTTTGTTACCTCGTACCTCGTTCGAAACGCTCATTTCGTCATCGAAAACATCGAATTTGAGGCTTCCAAGCAAGGCATACGCGTGGATGCGTGCGTGGAGATGATCATACAATTGATGAGCTCGTTAGTGAAGCAAGCTGCAGATGACATCAACGCAACCAAACATGACTTCAATGCGTTGTATCGACGAATGTTTGAGCACTTGATGCAGAAATCAAACCGCATCGAGAAGGAGCTGAGAGATTCTGAGATATTATTGGTGGATTGTCACCTTGATGGTGGTTGCTTTGAGATGGTCTTCAGTCAGATTGATAAGATTGAAAAGTATATCAATGCTGCATTTGTGAATGATTTTAAGCTGCAGATTGAAGGTTTTATGTTGAAAATGCAACAGCAGTATCATGCCATCAAAGGGTTCTATTTGAGTTTATATGAGAATATTAGGTCGAGTGAGGAGGAGTTTAGAAAATGTTGCGAAGAGCAATTTAGAATTTAGGTTGAATGACTCACTATTTAGGTTAAATCACAGACACTTAATTGATACTCGATTAGCTTTTTAATTTAATATATATATATGTATTTGCGTTTTGTTCAGATATGATATTTGATTACAATATAAAAGCCAGGCCGAATAATGACATTCAGTCTGATACATCCCACGAAATCAAACGTAATGAACATGAGTTTCAAGTGTGTGATTGCGCTAATTGCTGTTCTCTCCCTTCAGGTACGAATTGAATAGAAACTCACATTTATTTATCTAAAACAATATTTGTAGGGATTGATTCAAGCCAAGAATGTACCAATCCAACCTACTATCCAACACCAAACTATCCTGAAAGCCGCCACCAATGCTAGAACTTCAATCACTGAACTCTCCGTCAATTCCATCTCTGAAGTGAAGCATACTGCTGATCAGATCAGAAACATCGGTCAACAGCAGTACAACAGATTCATGTCCAACCTGGAGCAATTGAAGCAGGAAACCCTTGTTGAACTTAACGCTCCCTTCGAAGGCATTGACATCACAGCTTGCGTCCAAGACGCCGTTCCACGCGTTGTGGCTCTCGTTGAACAAGCCCAGGCTGGAATTTCTGAGTGCTTTGCTGCTTTCTTAGCTGCGTTTATTGAATTCTACGAGACTGTCCTTGAAGCTGCCAGCCGTGGTTATGACAATATCTACGCTTTGATGATCAAGTATGACGAATGTGAGAACTGGCAATGCCGTGGGGCTGTTGCTAAGGAGTTGACTCAGGAGACGATGCGCATTAGTGGAGAGGTCAGGATTATTATTGATAGGGCCCTGAGGGAAATGAGTGCTTTGGTTCCTGCAGTCAATGATTGCATGCAGAATCAAAGTGCTATCATTAAGGCCGAACTGGAAGCCATTGTTATTGAGTACAAGGAATGTGTTGCCGAACTGGTTGAGAAATAATGTAATTTTATTAAGAAGTAAATAAATATTTGTTGTTAAGATAAATTTAGTGACTTACAGGAATTCTATCATAAATTATGAAATTTAAGGGTTTTGAAAATCCTATAATTAAATTTTTTATAGTACTTTTTTCTGATAGTACTTGATTAATAACAAATTAGATTTCTTCAACAACGATAATGAAAAAACTGATGTCTTCAAATTTCCAACTCATCAAGTAATCAACAAACTTGTGTTAGCTTTCCATGAAGTTCTAAGAGAGTAGCTGTCAATCTATAATCTAAATAATATCATTTTTGTATCCAAAAAGACATTCCTAAGCTTCTTATTTTTTTTTTTAATGGTATCAAAGTTGGTTTATAGAAATGCCTGGTTAATTTTAAACCTATAATTAAAAAGCTCTTCTATGAATACTTCAACCATATGAAAACAGAATATTAATACACTCTTACAACAATTGTTATTTTGCAGGAATCATACAAAGAATTTGAGGGAATTATGAGTCAGGCTTGGCTAATTGTTGATGAGGTTGGTATGGAAATGGGCTTTACTTTGTTCTGTTTGCGAATTGCATGAAACAATAGGTGGAAATTTGTTCACCAGAAGTGGAAGCTACTACTTTTAACGTTAAACAATGTATTAAGTTACCAATACTGATCAAGGTTCATGCCGGTATTCAAGTATACTTTGTAATAATTGTTCTGATAAGCGTTGTAGCATTATAAATATATAAAATAAAAATATCATGAAACGTGTGTTTTATTTCGTGGTTATTTCGATGAATATTAAATCTCTAACACTTTCTTAACAATTCACTATTGCTATAAACAACCATACAATTGAACTCCACATTACAATGTTTACTCTGTTGCAATTTCGTTTGATATGCCACTGACGAACAACTGTCATTACTATATTACAGAGCAGACATGCCGCATTGGTAGAAAAATGTGATTGCCAGGCGGTAAGATACGACTGAAATGCTGAGATTAAAGCAATTGTTGATAAGCCTGACAGCAGCATTGCTAACTGAAGCTGTGGAGTGTATATAAGATCAGATTGAACCCATAAAGCCTGAGATAAAGGAGATTTTTATCAATGATTTAGAGTGTAATTTGTTAGTCTATCTCTACAGTAGATTTACGCATGCCCGAAAACAATTTGAACAAGCTTCTTTAGATCAGACACGTTTCAATTCTAACAAAGCAGTAATATTTAATAACAATAGTTGTTTGATAACATCAATAAATAATAACCTACAAATCAGAATATTTGAATTATGTGCAGTTATCTAATCTTTTCTCAGAGTTTAGTATTGTTCAAAAGACCTTTATATCTTGTTGTGAAAGTAAATTGTAGTTTATCAAGAGCAGAATTGATTTATTTAATAAATAATTGAACACAATGTGTCATCCGGATGTGAACTGTATTGATAACATTAAATTATGTAAAGAAGTGAACGTAAGAACAGTATACTTTGATATATTGTAGTAGGTTGTTATAGCTGAAATACTAGGAGATGGTGGTGTCACGCCGCCGCCGATGTCTCTAGTAAGTAGAGCTGCAGGAAGCGGCATCAGGATTTAGGTAGCTAAATGGTTATAGGTGTCACCTGCCTCAAATATTGTTAACGTAGCTATATTATTGCAGCTGTGTTAAGTATTTGACTATTGATGGTGCCTTCTTGTACGAATAGTTATGATTCCACTACTCAATAAACAGCTCTTATCGTGGATAAGATTTCAAAACATATTCTGTTTTTTTTATTGCTTCTAAGAAATTAATTGGAACATGTTATTGTTTATGCTATTATGTACCTATTTTTTCTCTGAGTTTACTATTATTTATATCTTGTAAAAATTCATTGTAATATTGCAAATATAAATATTTATTGAAAATGGTGTTTTACGCAATGATTTAATGCGATTTAATGTTGAATTTATGAGTATTCTCAAGTAATAATCTCATATTTTACAAACTAGTCCAGAGTGCAAACTGAAGATCCTTTAAACTTCGACATCGGTTTAGATAACGACTCTCGTATGGCGAAAAAGATTTCAAGTGCATATCTATATATCTCAAAAACGTCATTTTCATCCACCATCCAGGCACTTGGCGTTAAAATGAAGAGCGAACGACGTCCCTACTCACAAACTTTGTTATGAGCACATTATTCGTGTTATAAACTGTAATGATTTTACAATCCCCATGAAATTACAACCCCAATTTTCTTGGGTAGCATACTAAAGTTGATGCAAAATATTTTGCCGCAAAAAGTTTAATGCTGTGGTTTAAAAACATAAAGTTATTGTCTATTAAAGTAGCATACTTGCAAATTCTAGAATTGCTAGTTTTGATTTAATTTAGTGAGAAATAACTTATTCTTTGAGGAGATATTAGAACGACCTGTAGAAGCATCCTCTGGGAAAACATGTACATGATGTAGTAAATAATGATGCTCCACATACCATCTATGCTGAACAAAACTGTAAATTTGTCAAAACTTATAAATGCAATATAATTAAATATCCTTCAGTTTATACTATTTAGTAAAAAATGTTAAAGGTGGGTAGTTTCCCTCAATAAAAAGTTTGCAGATGGAAGAACATTTGACAAATCTCTTTTTATACCATCAATGACTTTAAAATGATTTTATACATTTTGTAGTAGCATAAAATTATTTCTCGCAAAAACGAGAAATTATTTATAGTTGTAGTATTCTAACCTGATTGTAATAACTTATATAGGCATCCTCTGAGAAAATGTATACTCAATGTAGTAAGTAATAATGCTGCATATGCCATAAAGTCGAATACCTCAATATTGTCGGATGTAATTACAAATTTCTCATCTTAAAATATTCCATTAAAAGACAGATAATTAAATTCTATTTTATATTCTTCCCAAAAGAACAACTAAATGATAATGTAAACTTGCTATCAATAATTTGAACCAAAAAATTAAGCTATCTACTATCAAAAAGTATTAATTTATGAGATATTAAAGCGGGATACTTTTTCTACACTCAAAATTGTTAATTTCTGATTGATTTCTTGGAGAGTCTCGGGAGGAGTTTGTATGTTAGATGTATTCTTTATGGTATAAGTAATTGTGCTGGAGATACCATCCAAGTTATCGAGAACAGTAAATTTCTTTATATGCAATTAACAATCTGCTAGTTTGGAATAAAAAGTAAGCAAATAAATGTTTCAAATTAAATCTTACTTTATATATTAAACTGTCTTAAACAAGAATTGTCTATTATGTCTGGAAACACTTGATAAAACTCTATCAAAGTCCTCACTGCGTCCGTGACAAGGTCAGTAAATTGTCTTGCCATGTAAGAGATTTCGCCGAGGTTCATTCATTCCGTAGTCCTGTCTTGGCTGTAAATTTCACGCCGTTTTCAATTTAATGCCTTAAACCGGAATACGCGCGTGTTTGTCATTCTGTTACATTCTACACACCACACGATATACAAGAAAATTCCGCCTTGTTTGCCCGAAGCGATTCAACAAGGAAGATTCGCAACGCGCTTATGTTTGATGCGCGATTTCGATAGACGTCGTTGAACCGCGTTAGACTCTGCAGCATTAACATATGTACATAATGCGCATCTATAATAAGCGTGCCTTGTACAAAGGCCCAAAGCTGTTATCCACTGATATGTTCCACTTGGTTGGAGCTTCGATGTACTCAGGAAATGTGAGCTTGCGGCAAAGGGTTAATGACGTACTTATATAAAATGTTTGTGTTTGGATAAATGTCAACATGAAGGATAAACTGGGTTATAATGATAAGAGGATTTGTAATATTAGAAGATTAGGTAAATTTTGGAAGGTGATTAAGCTTCTTTGTTTGGCTTGTTACTCGCTTTGAGAACATTGATGATATCGGCACTGATTAAAATTAAAACTTTTCTTGCAATTCTCTATATGTATGAAGATTGGTGGTTTGAAAAATGATTCCAGCATGTGATGCTCTCATTACGAGCGACATGCATATTCAGCCCAATGAGTTTGGTGCTGAGCGTGAGTGCTACTGGAGCCACAAATCACCGAAATTAACATTGCGTGAAAAAGCAGCGCACGTGCTGATTGTTTGCAGTATGCAAATCTGCCACGTGGAGTAAAATGTGTCGCATGCGCTTGACTAACAAGCACTAACCTATTAACGTCATATCGATCAAGCTTTGAAAGCGGATAAAAGCTCAGTGTAACAAACACATTTACATGACCCTAAAACTATGCCACATTGCTTGTTAAAACTCTATAGCAAATATATTATAAAAAAAATATTTCAAAATTAATCTAAATGCATCGATACGAACTTTATTTTAAATGGATGAGTTGCTAAGTCTATTCATTCAGCGATTATATCAAGTGGATCTACCATTTTTACAATTTCTAAAAAATGATTGATTTCTACACTATCAGAAGATTAAAACCACTTTAACATAAATTGTCGCACTAAATTTTGGTATAAAAGGAGAGAAATTAATTTTGTAGTTATCATTTGTTACAAAACCGACAAATAGTTCAAAATGGCCAAGCTCATTTTCGTCGTTGCTTTGTGCATTGCTGTAAGTCACTTATAACTAATATACTATTATAGCCAAGCCTAAGATTAATCAAAGTGATCCACTTCTAGTCCACCTTGGCTGTGCCAAGTGGCACTCCCGACTCCAAAGTTGGTGACTGCTTTAATGGTCTGAAAGTTGAGGTCCGTGACGCTTTTACCAAGAGCATCGATGATCTTAAGGGATGCGCTACTGATGCCATTATTCAGATCGAAGGGCTCCGGGCTGATTTGGAAGCCGCCATCTTGAAAGCTTTCCATACTCTTCAAGAAAAGATTGAAGAACACAACGCTTGCAACAATATTCTTTGCAAAATTAAGGTCATTGGTGAGATCGCCGATTTTGTCAACAACCATATTCAAGAAATCGAAGCAATCACCAACAAGCATTTGGAGATTTTAATCCAGCAGTTTCCCGAGGCCACTGAGTGCGCTGAAAACATCTTAGGCAATTTAAAGTCTTCTGCCAAGGATATCATCTTGAACTTTGTCGGCTGCATTTTGTAAATTGATTGATTTTCATAGAACTACTTAGATTGATATGACTTTAAGTAGTTTTAAATGCACCTATAGCTAGATTACATAACTATTTATAGTTATAGATATGAAATTAACGCAATAATTGGACTTATACATGAGATAAATTAATATAAGAATATTACTTGCCTTTACATCAATGCATTGTTATGAATCAATCCTTTAGCGTAAAACAACTTAATATGTATATCAAATTTACACATTTAATACACAGCTGTGTTTTTTTCTGAAGCAGTCTTAACAAGGCTGATAAGGGCATCTTAGAAAACGTTAAAAGCTTTGACTTTGTATCTGCCTGGACTGTTCCTACCAACAATACACATAAAGATTGACCAGAAGATTACCTAAGAGCATGTTGCTCCTGTTAAGACGACTTTGCGCGCTAATATCAAGAATTCTTTACATAAATAGATTATTAAAGTCTATTGTTTTTTTTTTTTATATAATTGATGTTGGTGAAAGTTTGTTTCATGATTACACATTCAAGGATATAAATATTTATTTGTTGTCATCCTAAACGACGCAACAATTCAATCATACAAACCAACAAAGACCACACCAATTTGTTTGATCTTAGCATTGACAACGATAGCAATCTTAAGAAACGGCTGCATCAAAGCAGTGAAGTAGATCTAGACAATGTCTGAACATAATAGAGTTAGGTGCCGACACTAGCAGTGAGTTCCTTGATGGCGTTGACACGGCATTCTTCGCCATCACCACAGGCGCGAAGAGCATTCAATTTAGTTTAGATATCAACAGCGCCTTCATTGACACAGCAATCATAATCTCTCTGAAGACGACAATTTCCTTAATGGCATATATTGCTCAGTCCATAAGATTGGGTAGATCCTTTGTCTTGTAGAAACAAAAACGGGGTTTTAGGTTACTCGCGCATTCCTAGATATAATCTTCAGGGAATCTACTTGACAAAGCTATGTTGGATTAGTTTATATTTTTTATTACGTGGATATAACAGTCTCGGTAGCATACTTAGTAGGGCGCTGTTACGAGTTACGCGGGTTTGATTCCCGCAAACAATTTCGTTCTTGGTAGCTGAGAGTCTGCCGAACAGGAAAACAGTGCAGCTGCTGAAGGGTAAAGTACGATGTCGGTCTATGACTGATGTGGTTACAGCACGCTCCCCAAATAACACGACTCTCCACACCCAAAAATTGGGTACAAAAGGGTTGAGATTAATTATAGTAATTATGTAGATATAATTTATAATTTTGTTTTTGCGTTGTATTGGTTTATTGACTCAAATGCAATGCACTACATCAGGGATCGGCAATTCGCGGCCCGTTGCAACTTTATATGCGGCCCGCCAAAGCACCAACATAATTCAAGAACAAGCAACAAACTTATAGCGCAAGCGCGTCGTGACTGGTGACAAAAATGTCTGGGTTAGGTTGCAAATTACACTGTGGAACAGCAAATTTCCGATTAAGATGGCAAGGAATCATTTCTGTATCATGTTGTTGTACTATGACTTTTACTGATGACAATAAAATCAAAAAAATGCCAGTTTTGTTGAGTACTACGTTTTAGTTTAAACATTTCCATAAATTTTAAGAAGAAATGACTATGCTAATGATATTTTATTTGTTAAATAGAACAAAATTCAACAATTTAAGCAAACACGCAACTGACAAAGTTCTTGGCAGCGTCCTTGACTTCAGCATGGACAGCGTCGATAACATTTCGAGCGCAGACACCAGTCTCAGGGAATTGCTTTTCCAGAGCAGCCAGGTGGGTCTCAGCGATGGCCTCAGTCTTTTGGACGTAAGAAGCAAGGCCACCAGCGATTTCTTTGACGGCGTTGACGCGACAAACCTTGTCATCACCACAGGCACGGAGAGCTTCAACGTTAGCGTAGAGAGCAACAGCGGCTTCAGTGGCGGCCGCAATCAGCTCCTGTTCAAAAGCGAGGATTTCCACAACGGCATCCTTAGCACAATTCTTAAGGTCAGCAACACCTTTTTGAACGGATGCAACAACGGTGGCTTTCAGGTTACCAGCGCACTCTTTGATGTCACCATCGGGAGATCCGCTAGGTAGAGCCATAGTAAACTAGGAAAGGTTTTTAGATTTTATAGAATTGCTTTACGAATTGTTAATTTTATAATTGACTTACGGCAATGCACAAGGCAACGAAGATGATTAGCTTGGTCATTTTAGATTGTTGTTAAGTAGAACCGTCGAGACAACTGATTTCAGGTGGTTTAAATTAAGGTATTTATACTACTGATTGATCATGTAATCTTATCATGGAAGGTGATACTTATAATTGGACATTCTATAAAAGTGGTTCAAAGTGTTAAGTGATTGTTGATCGGATTAAATATATTTTGATAGGAACTTGTGTTTTAGTTTAAATTGAACAGCTGGCGATTATAATATTAATTTATAAAATTTCTCATTGATTTTAGTTTTACAACAATTTAATTTAAATGGTTTTACTTAGAATTTAATAAATTTATAATGCAATTTAGCATTAATCAAAGTTATAAAAATAATATCAAACACTCAAGTAAGAGTACACCTAATATTTTCCATTGGATAGGTGGTACAAGTACACAAATAACCTCATCGATATCAAGTACAAAAAAACACCTGACTAATACAGAATATTAAATCTTTAAACTTTGCTCACGTGATCCACTTATTTAATTTAATCTACTAACATAACAACTTCAAACTGGCAACGCTCATCACCTTCTTTGCTTTATGCATTACTGTAATTTAACTCCCAACTTTAACTCTAATGCGTTTAATGGATATTTTCAGGAGACTATGACTCTCAGAGAGAAGTTCATGTGTGTTTTAGATGAGAAACATTCTAAGCCTAATGTTTGTGAGCATTAATCTTCAAGTGAAGATCAAGAAAAGATTTGTACTAGTTATATAAAAAGTGAAAATTATATATTTCTTAAATATAACTGAGTGATTATTATTTGTAAATTTCGAAAGCTAATAAATTGGGATTTCATATATAGTTTAATTTAAACTAAATTACTATTAATTCTAAACACTAGAAAAATTTAAAAAATGACAAACATCACATAATAATTAATTTTCAAAATAGTTTTAAGTATACCAATTCATCAATTCCCGACTAATAATAATCCACTCTAAATACTACAAACTCCACAAAGTCACCGGGAGTTCAGAATCACCTGCTACAACCAACACCAAACACCAAAAATGATCAAACTCCTTATCTTTGCTGCCTTGTGCATCGATATAAGTATCTTACACACGTCTTCACTTAATTAACTAATGAGACAATAATGTGTTAGTTCTTCAATGCAATGCCCAGCAAATCCGTAGATGGCCACAATGCGCCATAATCTTGAAAGACACCGTCATCACTTTCATAAAAAACTGGCGTGATCAACATTTGTCTGCGTCAAAAAAGCCGTTGAAGAAATCATTGCCTTAGAAAAAATGATGACTGCTACCGCTTCATCCGCTGTCCAACAACTGCATAGACTGATGAAGCAGTTACATGCCTGCGGCGATAACAATGACTGCCGCGTAAAGGTCATCAAGAAAATAATGGGTACCTTTACTAGATATATCCAGGAAGCTGAAGACATCACTAAGAAGTACTTTTTCATAGATGTGTTGGAGGAGAAGTTTCCTGAAGCTGGTAAATGTGCTCGGAAAGCTTTTAGCAGCCCCCGCTAGGAGATCAAGAAAGTAGGGAAGAGTTCTTTTTGTTAAATGCATTGTTGCTGTTTAAATAAGTACTATGCATTTAAAACATTATATGCTGTGTACTTTTTATTTATAAATTAATCAAAAATTGATGAAATTGAAAAACTTGTGAAATTTTTTATATAGAGTGTTTCATCTACATAATTTTTATGTAGTAACATTTCAAGAGACATGAAAATGTTTTCTCTTACTTTATATATAAAAATAATATACGTTAGTACAAAATCTTACTTTGAAAATTTACAGTAAAAAATAACAATTACTTTACAAGATTGATAACCTTATCAAAGTTAACCAACACATTTAATTCCAGATTACAACCACTTATGAATAAAATACTTTAATTTTATCATTGCATTGCATTTTGTAAAAAAATCCAGAGTATTATAACAATCTACAATTGTCAACATGAACAAAAAAACTCTTGTTTACCATCTGTCTAATAGTTGTAAGTATTACGAAATATGCGTCACTATAAGTTTAACAATCTCTATTTTAGGCATTGAATGCACACCAAATTCAAGATTCAAGATTCAAGACCCTTTTTATATCTGCCAAATTCAAACGACTATCTTTCACCTTTAATGATAGTGACAATCATATACAACAATGCTTTCATCAATTTACAGAAAATGCCGTCAAAGAATAACTAAACGACATTGTTGAAAGAATACTATGTATCTTTTTTCAACTTGCTGATATCCAAGAAGATTTGAGTATTGTAGAAGGTAAAGTTAACAAAGAGTTGGAAAAACTTAAGCCTCATTGCTGCTATTATCTTGGAAAAGGCTGAGCAAGTTATCGGGATTGCTCACAACCTGGTTGGATATTTGATCCGAACTGGAATAAATATAATTCACGATGTTGCTGAGTTTGTTGAAGCTGTCGACATGTTACTTGAGCATAATCAGAAGATGTGTTTACGAAAGGTATTTGTTAAAGGCGTTGCAAATTTAAATGAAGAACTAGAAGCAGTTGATACTTGTATTAATTCTTCGCCGCCAACTTTTCTAATTTATTCCAGAGATAATTGCTTGCAGTTTGTTTTGAGTAATGTATCATTAAAAGTTATAACGTGAAACTTACCTGATACCAGAACTTGTGCTTCCGGTTGCTCCTCGTTTTCAGGTGTTTCAAGGGTAGTTAGACCACAACGTGACAAGAAGAGAAGACTTAATAAGCTCACGAGGCAGACAAGAAGTAGGAGACGTGTGATTAGACGCATTCCCATTGCGTGATTTCGACGTTTTCTAAGTCAGAGGAGAAGAATATTCAATGCATGTAGGTTAATTAAACTGAATGAAATTGAAAGGGTTTAGAAGAGATGTTTACATAACATGAAGGAAATAAATTGATGACTGACAGAGACAAATCAATCCGGTACAATGTAGAATTGCTAAAAATTGAATTTTCTTTACTAATACCATCGGTCGATAGAGATAGAAAATTGACACCTGTCGCATTTTTCAACTATTTTATGTCTCAAAGGATATTGAATATATTCTTGTCTCTCTACATGTTCAACTTGTAAATACATCAGGTAGACAAAGCCTTGTCATAACATTCGTATAACAGAAAAAGTAAAGCCGCGATAAATATGAAGAAAGGAAAGAAAATTTAAGGAAAATTAATTTTAATACAATTTTATTTATACAATTAATTATTAAAAGTGCATTTGTAAGGTATAAGTTGATGGTAACATATAAATTAGCCAATCGTACTAACGAAGGAAAATTCGGGCATATTCAACATCAATTAATTGCACACTGGTAATAATAATTACGTTATTAGAGTACGTTAGTTGTTGATGAGCTAAATGCAAAAGTTCTGTCGCGATACAATGAACCAAAGTCGACTCAAAAATAAGTACCAATCGGTGCAATACAAAAAGGTATTGAAACCATGTTCGAATGCATTTTGATCCGAGCTATTTGCTCAGGATTAGCGAATGTGTGGAATGCCAAACATGTGGAAATTCACATGCCACTGTTGCATTGCTATTGAACGCACACGCATCAAGAGATTAGTGTGCATCAATGCGAGCGTAAACTAAACTAAGACTGATGCGATTATTGATTGCACAAATAACTTAACCTAATGCACGCACTGGTTCATCGATTATTCCAGTTAAAATGTTTTTACGCAAAACTGCTTGGAATTGTCAGCAGGATGAGTTAATTAGTACCAAAAAAAAGAAGTGCAACAATATTCGAGCAGTCAAAATGCCTAAACCATTCAAATGGCTCCGAATAAAACACTAATGATGATGTTGATCACGATTTTCATGGCGTGACAAGAATGCACGCTATTTTATACTCTCACTAGATGATGTAGCATCATCATTTCTCGGCATTACACCAAATAAAGAGGTCTTTGTTTTCGTGCAGAATTAATCTAGTATTCCGTAAACAAAACAGATTATGACGAAGGCTATAGATATTCTTCTATTCATTCTTGCTAAAATATGAAACAAGAGAAAATATTCTTTTTAGTTATTGTTAAGACGTGTATGGCTTGTTGCTTTCTTATTTTGCAATGTTGATAGTGCGAGATCTGAAAGGAAAGTTATTTACTAATTATTTTTCTTTGTAATTTTCTGAAGGTGAGTTTGGTATTGTTTGTTAGGCAATAATTTGTGTTATGATTGAATCATAGAGGTTGATGAAATCTTTTTTATTACAGTGGTTTTCTGTTGATATCTTAATAATATTTCCGATTAAAAGTTTACATCGATCCTGTGGGTTATTTTGAATGTGGATTGTCAGGTCAGTATATAGTTATTTATTATAATTTAAGTCTTTTACCGGCAAGCCGAATCACCAATGCGTTGATCTGAAGATGTCATAGGTACTTCGTACCGCTGAAAAGAATAAAACAAAGAAATTAATTACAGAGAAATAGAGAAGAGAGATTTTATCAGAGACTAGTGGATATTTGGATATTTATTAATCCAACACTCTGTTCCACGCTTTATCAAGGAGATTTAGTGCGTTAATATGTGTTTGTAATTAATTGCGTGGTAATTTTAACCAACTCCAAGCCTGCAATATGTCGTGCTGCAAAATGCTACATCAAATTATCTTATCGCTGTCTGTTTTGGAAATGAACGGGTTCATTTCAAGTGATAGTTCATGCTGATACAGATAAACCAAATTGAAACAGAGTTACACAGTGATGATGTAAATGTTTGCTCTTAGTTCAAGCTAAAACAATACTAAAGATGTTGAAATTCTAAGAATTTAATATTTAGCAGAGAGGTCGAATCAGCAAGAGATCAATTATATGTTCGTGGTTAGAGTCAGAATGGAAGTTTGAGTAAGGACCTAATAAATAAAATACTTGTTTATAACTGAATCAAAATATTTTGTTCATGATAAATATCCTATGTCCTCAAATTAAATAAGGTAAGATCCCAACAATCACTTAATAACCTAGGTTTTTCTTCAATCTGAATGCATTGAAAAGATAAGACAAGAAAAAACAATTCCAGAAAATCTCGAAAATGCGACTGAGTGTCCAAAGGAGACATAAATCAATGCGGAACGAAGTCTCAGAAGCAAGCAACTCCCAGAGGTCACCACATTTCAGCCCGATTTCTCGGCCTTAGACGAGTTATTTCTTTGTCTCTGTATCCTTTTCCGTTGAGTCTGATGCCGAGGGTTACATATGACCGCTTACACTCTTTACGCCTGTTCCTGCGGCAGTGGCTCACTTACCAACCCTTAATTCGTGTTTTTTTAGCGCTCAGCGTTTTCTTTATCCTAGATCGTTACCGTTCTCAAAATGGACCGGATCATAGATTACTTGTTGGCATGTTCGCAGCGTGTTTATGCTCCTACGGCCTCCGAGTGTCTCGGTGTGCTTACTAGGCTGATGGTTACGGTTTCGTGCGTCTGCTAAATTTATTTCTACGACTCACTAGCGTATTTCAGCAGTATTGCAATCGACCGCATCTAGTTTGTGATGCCTCTAAGATCGTCGAAAATAAGTATCCAATGCGTCTTGGAAATGGTTCATATATTTCGAGCAGAACCACTCATGGATTAGAAACTGTGAGGGAGTGTAGAAATCAATGTTTAAACAAATTTGGAACAATTTCTGGAGGAAATTGCTACGGAAGGCAAACAATTTTGCTTAAATAGACGATTCAAACAAATTCCTGACTTAACTTTGTTATGTTCACTGCGGGAATTTGTTTACTGGTTGCAAATTAGTTAAAAGCTTGCGAGCAGCTCGATTAGATTTTGCGGTTTTTTTGGCTTTCTGTTTGCTCCTTATTTCCGTTTCACTTATATTCACCCCACTGTATGCCTATGCTTCCTGTACAGTGTTTACTTCCTCCTTGCTGAGCTTGCATCAACAATTTCCAACCAATAATAATCATTCAAACAATTTAAATATTAGGGCAGATTCTAATTCAGATGGTATATGTGAAGTAGGTGAAATATGGAAAAAAAAAAACAACTAAAATCCTGTGACGAAGGTGTGACATTTTAGTTAGAGGCACACAAAAAATTCTCTTCAGCGTTCACTTCACAACTATTCTCACATATCTGAATGCTTATAGAATGAGTTGATATTTCTCATGGTTACAGCCTATCATTAGCCTTTTTTGCCTCCTTATTGAAGTAATTCTTCCCAATTACAATTACGTTGCAAAACGATGCCGGTTTTGCAACAAAACCAAGCGAGCAGGTCGAGTATAACCGCCTCTAACTCGCTTAACTGCTGATTCAATTATTGTTCGTTACGGAGCGCCAAGAATATCCTGACTATTTCTGGAAAATGCAAAGAGCTGCAGGCACTTGGTCTTCTATTTCTTCTTGGTACTAGCAACTAGCTTTGCTTTAGGTTTTTACAACAAAAATGTTGACAATTCGATTTACATCTGTGTGTTAAACTTTGATTAATAAGAATTGAATAAGCATTGAAAGAATACAAAACGGTTTTGATATACCGTCAATAAATTTACATTATTTAAGAATATGCTGAAACGTTTAAATCATCTTGCATGTTGGCAGAGTAAAGGGAAGCTTTGTTTATCCTGAGTGAGTTTACACAGGGTTGTTAGCCATAAATCAGCATCAGTCGAAGAGCAAGCGAGAATCTACCTTCAGTTATAATATATAGCTGTGTTGTACGTGCGATTGCGCTAAGCTTTGTGGTTTGTGGTTGGTACAAAACTGGAGGAATCACGAGATGGAAATAATGCAAGTAAACACAAAAAGCAACAAAATAATAAGTATAAACTATAGTAAAATTAATAAATTATTATAAACACTTAGCAGGAATCACTTTTTATTGGTTTATTAAGTTTTTTGTTCTTAGAATTATTTTAGAATGTAACAACCTGTATTTGAAGACGATTAGAATAACAAATAGCATAAGAAATGAATTACTATCCAAGGATATTTATTGTATGTTACATGAACGTGTTTTAAATTAATCTCATAACTCTTCAATTGTTATACGTTGTTCCAGAGCAGAAGTGATAAATAACTGTAAATATTGTAATCTATAAAACAAAAATGCCAATAACTATTATAATATTCTACCATGTAGCCTATTAACTCAAAAATTACCTAAATGTTACAATCTAAAAGTACAGTGTGCATGTACATTTTATCCGCTATAAGCTTTATGAAAAAAAAATTGTTTTAAAAACCTAATATGTTCAAATGTTATTGAATGTAATTTTACTTCAAGTGCTGTTAGTATTGTCGGCACTGTTGCCACTTCAACGAAATTACTCCGAAGTAAAGTTACAAGACTAGCGTCATTAAACAGTTCGTCTACGTTAATTTGTTTTCTCGTTTGCACAGCAAATTTCCATTTAAAATGAAATTAATTTGACTAATCATATATTGAAAAAACGGTTTTCTTGAAATTTTTGGAAAACTCCAATTTTATTAGATAGTCAATGAAGTCATAACCGATATTTAACTAAAACTGAAATTAAAAAAAAATAGTTCTCCTAAAATTTTGAGAAAAGCGTTTTTAGGCATATCAGAATTAATTAAATATCGTTAACTTATTTTCAAATTTTGAAATTGGTTGCATAGTGTTGTCGCTTTCTTTCAGACCTAGTAAGACAAGTGTGGCTTACAATTTGATATGAATGAATGACTCTTGCAACACCTAATAATTGTTGCTTCAGTACAACAAAAAGTTTAAAATATATGCAACTTAGACTAGGTAAGTAGTACATACATTAACTACCTTTTTCAGTTTTATCGTATTTCTGTAGCACTGCAAGCACGATTTCAATCCATAGTCCTTCACATGAACGATGTTTTTAAGGAATATGCGCATTCACCCATTTTACATTTTGCGAGAATGTTTTGAGGGTTTTGCGGGTATGTTTTGCGTTCTGTTCTTTGTTCCCTTGCGTGATCGGCTTTGATCTTTGCACTATGATGTGTTTTCTTTGACTACTTTGATCTTTTCCGTCAATCCGCGGCTTACTTTTCTTGAATATTTCAATGATGCAGCGAAGAAAATTGCATATATCCTGAAAAAGAAAAAAATATCTATGTAACATAAAAGTATTTTAGTGTTTGAAGAAATAATTTCTTAGTTGTGCTGGATTATAGAATAACGTTCAGCTAATGTTGTGGGGACGTTGAGGTCCAGTGGAGAGAAGGTGGAAGAATTTAAATAGGTTAGTATGATTTGATAACACTGTCAAACAGCAAATTTCTGGTTGAAATGGCATTAACGGTACTTGACTACTTGTAATGTGCTGAAAAACAGTTTTCTCATAATTTTTAAGAGATCAATAGTTTTTTTAAAATTTTTTATCTTTGTGCGGTTTGATACGTTGTCTTATAACTTCTGTTACTATTATTAGATTGTTTAGTTGTATTTAACAACAATTTATTACTAGATACCGAATAAATGTGTGATAACGTGATTCGTTTATCTTTAATAGTTCCAATGTTATAAGTTCTCAAAGTGAGAATTTGTAGAAAAGTGCAGACGTTGATTTGGACGCATATTCCAAACAAGTAAATATTTCGAATGAAATAAGGTTATGTTTACTTGACACAGTATGAGTTTTAAGTTTTTAAATCCAAAAATTTGAAGTTAATCTTGACTTAATTACACGATTACAATAGTATAAATTAGCCGACTGCGCGTGACGAGCAATGCTTGAGTGCTTGCAGAACTGTATATTTACAAGAGAGAAATCAAATAATCAAATCATGTTTATAGGACCAAGTGAAAAAAAGTGCGCACACATATACGACACAGCCTGTCCCAACACACATGCTCGCTCATGCATCTACAATACAATTGAGATATCACTCAAGTATTGCGCGCTTCGCGCAGCCAGAGTCAATCATTTCGAACTGTTGCAATCACGTAATAAATCAAAATCGAGTTTCAATTTTTAGATTTAAAAATTTACAACTCATACTGTGTCGAGTTTTACTTGATTAGAATATGTGTTTATATCAGCTTCTGGACTTTGAACTATTAATGATAAACAAATTACGTTTTCACACATTTTTTCAGTATATAATAACAAATTGTTGTTAAATACAATTAAATAATCTAATAATAATTACGAAAAATATATGACAATGTATCAAATTTTAATGAAAATGTAGTCAAACACTAAGAACGAAAAAATAAAAAAAAGATTAATTTTTCGAAAATGATGAGAAAACGTTTTTTCAACACATCATGATTAATCAAGTGCCGTAAATGTTATTTCAAGCAGAAATTTGCTGTCCTACAGTGTTATTATTTAATCAGAGGTTGTTAGAAAACAAACAACTATACGTGGGTAAACAAGATATTTAATTTAGAAAGGGTCCTACTAGCTGTTCTAGATGTCAACATTGTGTTATTCGCATTAAGAATCAAACAAATTAAGTGGTGTTAATTGGTACAACAGTATCAATGTTATAAATCTTACTTTTTAATGAGGTAAAATATTAAAGAGATTATTTTAAAATAAGTCTATAACTTATGATTCATAAGTTAGAACAATTTGATGAAACTGTATATTGTTACAGAATTAATGTCCACTTGCTAGCTTGGTTACTTAGAAACACGTAAATATTTATGAGCACCTGGCAACTTGCTTGATTTGCATATTAAAATAGGTGGATGCTGGTATAACTAGACTTGACAGGAGTGTAATGCAGGTACAGGATGCAAGTCTGCCTCATTCCATACCGATTTTTTTACTCCTAAATAAAGTAGCAGAGAAAGGTACATAACCTAAATGCGCTAGGTCGGCATTAAAATAACATTGTCATGACTGATTGTTTCTCTTCAAGCAAATTCGAAATTTTTGACGTTGTTAAAACTTTTATTCAAAAAAGTTTCCAAATAACGGCGTCTTATTTTATTAATCTATGTAGAAAGAAATAAAATCTTTTGTGTTGTGTTTAAGATGCTGACTCCATTGATACCTCGCTGCCATGCTATGCTCAACATAACGTACATTGTAGACATATAAAATATGCAGAACAACGAAATTGCGCTAAATTTACTATTGCACTTTGTGATCCACCACGCCACGCGCGTATTTTCTAGAGTCAAGTTGCAAACTCACATTTGTAAAGTTGCGCAATGTGAATAAGCGCAAACTGAATTTTGCTGCCATCGTGTGAGCGATGCAACTTGTTTCACTGGCACAGTCGTATAAAGTTTATGGATTCTTGACTGCCAAAACTTGAAGGATACAAGTCTACGTAGCCGGTTTGTCATGGCCAAGCAGAAGACTTTTTATTTTCCGAGGATGTAACAACAACCATTACCGAGATAATTTCCTAATATAGTTCCCAGTTCCAATTTGGAGATTATACTGAAATTTTATGGTAAACAGTATTTATTTCGTCCTTGGATTAACTGTTTTATAACTGATTTTATAGAAATAGTAAAATAAAACAATTTAATTTACAGGACGTAGGATATTTTGTATATCTCCAATAATAAAAAACCCAACAACCTTACATTGAGAGCAAAATCTGTTTTTTATGGCAAACAATAGAGGAATAGCTATAAATATTCCGTCTAGTGAACATTAGTTTTATTGTTTTCTATTAAATATAAGAACATTCTGAGTGAATGTTTTATTCTGTACATAATATTTCAAACTAGCATATACTGCATTGCTCTCTTTTTAAAAATAGTTTTTACTAAGTCAGTCTCACTTGTAGTAACGCATGGAGAGAAATTGGTCCAATGTTGAATTAAACAATATCATAGGTTATAAACTGGCTATCTGTACGATTAAATTCGGAGTTTAATGTTGCGTTTAGTGTTTATTATAGTAAATATACTTTTAATACTTGCCCTTTAGTTCTTATAATTATAATTTTAAAAAAGTAAAATTCTTTATTTTTTTAATCGTATTTTCAATCTAATTTTTTACCAAACTTATTGCTTCTTAATTGCATTGTCTTAAAGTTATAATGTCGAATAATATAATTCAGGCTCCGCTCCATAGCTCAGTCGGTAAGCCGTCTAACTAGCAGTGACAGCGAGGTGCATATTCTGAAGTCTCGGGTTGAAATCTTCCTGCGGGTATATACAAAGTAGTAATCTGTACTCCTACAGATTTCAATCCCAATAACTGCTAATAACCCTGGTAGTTAATGTAGTTTAGTGGAATAAAAGTAAGTCAAGTACGATGTCGGTAATTGGCGTAGTTGCAATACGCTCCAAAAATAACAATAATATAATTCAGATCAATATGTTATACCTCAGGTGTAAGACATTTTGTGTAATTTTCAAGTCTGCAAGTCAACTATATAGATGTAATATATATAAATAATTATTGTAAAATATTAAACAAAAATTGAATAGTTCAATTAATAACAAAAAACAAGCATTTTATGTTTTAGTTCATTGCAATTGTTTTCGGATGAAAACCCCAAAACGAAATCAATTGTAATTATCTACACAGCAAGATATTATATAGTGTAATTTAACCATTTGTCAGTTGCACCCGTAAAATTAATTGCTTCTGTTACCAGCAATTTAAAATCTAAATTTATTCAAAGCAAATCAATAACAATTCTGACATGCATTGACAAGCTCAGCACACTCATGCAGCCGCATACGATGCAAAATAATAAATTGCGGGAATTTGCACATGAAAGGGTGATTTGTCCAGCAATAAAATATGGCAATTTTATGGGGTGTGCAAATAGGTTGCAACCCGCCGTGTATTTGTTTATTTGAGTTTCAATAATTCTTGCTACTGCATTGAATCCTGACAGATTGCATTTATGCAATATTTTATGATTAATGCACCACGATCAGCAATTCAAAATATGTTCAAGTCTAATAAAATATTACTAAAATAAATTCAAAATGATTGAATTGATTTAGGTTAGAAGCGATACATCCAGTATATAGATTCTTCAAAGTAATTGCAGGATGCATCACCTGGCAAAGGTTCTAAAACGAAGAAACACTTTAGTTCCAAAGACTTAGTAATTTACTTCGCCTCTCTGTAATTTTCTCTTGTGCTACCAACTCCATGATGTAATCATTCTTGGTGTTTAACGCATATGAACGCAATTCAGATCTTGTTAAATACCTTAAATGTAAATTTTTGATTAATCCGAGTTTCTTGACATGCAGAACTCTTCTATTTTAACATATTTATAAGAGTACGACGAAGAAGTAATTAGATACTTGGGGAATTCCATTTTCACTTTATGCTTCTACCTAACATAAAGCAAAGGAATAGGAGGTGGATAAGATTGCGAAAATGCAAGTTGTAATGAGGGTGACAAAACGAAGAAACTTGCTGAATGCGTGATGGGATTTAATCAATTTCATGGATAGGTGAATTTAATAACATTAGTACTCGGTGAAAATTAAAAGCTGCAAATTGATTCGACGAGAAAATTATTACTCATAGGTAGTTAGAATAAAATAATTTTAAAAGGAATTCTTTTAAAAATTGTTGGATATTCTAGTATGAAATAAATAGCAATTTATAACACATACAATGTTTACAATAAAATTAAGTCTTCTAACTATGCGAAGGCAGGAAAATCGTAAGGAAATTTATGTCTTAGATAGTGACTTGTGTTTGTTCATAATAATAAACGAGGTGGTAAACATAGAAGATGCATACGTGCAGAAGCGCAAAGATGGAAATGAGTTTTGGGAACTGGCTTGAAGGGCTTGTTATTCCTTCCGGTAACAATCTTCAATTTTATCACTTTGATCTAAATCATGTTTTAGGTATATTTATTTTACAAGGAGCAGAATAAATCATAATTTATTGCAGCACAGAATGCATCGCCAACTGACCAAATAGTTTGACTTGGAAGTTCTGACATCTGACTGAATAACTTATGGCAACAATTGGCAAAAGGTCTAATGCGGCGTCTAATACGTCTAATACGATGTGCTTTGTTAGAATGCCGGAAAGTAATAGAGCAAGTATTGATAGTGAGAGAAAATACATTTTATTAGACTTTTTGGTTGAAAGCCTACGGCAAGAGCGGAAATTGGATTTGTATTAATGAAGCAGTGAGGACTGAATAGACAATATTTCATACGATGCAATCAGCATGGATTTTCTCGTTTATTTATATAGAATGTTTAAGGAATTCTTTTTTACAAATTAATTTTCCATACTAGAATATGTTTTGATATGTTTTAAGACAAGTAGTAGTAATGGTAGTAGTTACCTTTACATAACGTCATCTTTTAGTAAATGCAAATTAATTTTTGGTATTTTTTTCTAAGCATTGAAATCTTTTTGGGGATCTAGGTCTGCTAAAGACACGTTTTCACGTAATTGCTGCATGTATGAGTGATGCTACACAAAAGTAAAAAAAGTGCCACGTTTACAGCGCAGCAGGAATACAAAAGTAGCAGTGGGAATGATGAAAATTGTGCAAGCACCGTGTTCGGCACACGTAGAAATGAAAAATGCTAAATTACGGAAGCAGGTAAAATGGAAAAATTCAAAAAAATATTGAAAACTGCTGTCGGTGTTAGTGCAACTAAGCTGGCTAGTATATTGGTTGTGATAGAAGAGAAAAAGAAAAGAGAGTTGACAAAAATCAAATATTTTGCCGAAGGTTTTTTAATAAGTCCTGTCGACTACAATTGATAGACTTCCAAATTACTCAGGCTTCCTGCATGAGTCAGTCGAAATGAAATTGAACCAAAGTCCCAACACAAATAAAAGTGGAAAATAATTAATATCTAATTTTTAGAAACTAATTACACTGCAAAGCAATTGCTGAATTATTGCATTTTCATGTTATTTAATAAATTATTAATCTACGCGTTAATTGGATTTATAACGAGCCGAGTAGACATAAGCGAAGCTTTAAATGTGCAGGATGCTTGTTCACATCCTGATAGTAAACCTGATAGGGATAATTCTAACAAAACTAATGGAACCTCATTTGTTTTTTGCTTGTTTTTGCTGAAATCCTTTTTCGTAAAACAGATAACACGTATTTCTGATTTAAGTTTGAACGTCGTTTATCTTTTATCTGCTCTGCAAGCTCTGATGCAAATTGATGGCATGCAAAGAGGAAAATGTCGCAGAGATTTCTCACACCTTAAAAATAAGTAAGACAGAATGTGTTGAAGTAAAAATAAAGAAAAACTATGAGAATTGAACGTGGACAAGTTATTCGATGTCGGAACGTGCTTCAAGAGCAAACAGTTCAAGTTTACAACAAATTTCCACGTCTCCGCCTTAAATTTTATGTTTATTTTTTAAAACTAGATTCACCCTATGCTCCTGGCAATATTCCGAGCGGGCATTGTGATTGTTTTTTTTTTTTTTTGGTTTATACAGCGTGGTACTTTCACAAGTCTAAGTTGGTTGAATTTACCGACTTTATCTCTGAATGCTCTCTGAACTAAACTGTTTTTTATGCTGACTGCGTATAGTGGTTTGGATTCCGGAAGAGAGAATTGTGAGAAACGCATCTATTCTCATATTCGTAGATAAATGAATCCGGAGAAACAAAAAAGATAAGATCCAGATTTACTTTTTATTACCACCCTAAACTGTACAAATGTTGTCTTTATATTATATATATACATTGTCTTTATATGATTGTAAGTACCTTGTTTTACGATTGTTACAATTCAACGCAATAAACTTAGTCACATTTCCATTCAAATAAAAGCATTTAGAAAACATACAACCTGTAAAGTTTTCTTTATTCCGTAAACTACTACGTTTCTTGCTGGAGACTTTTGCAAGGAGATTGAAGACTCATTGCGCTTCATTTCAAAAGTTCACATAGTTCTCCAATGGTGCACATACCGCATTGACTATAATTCAATTACAAGTGAAACAAAACTAATTTATCATTACAAATGGCATGAAACTGGAACAAATCCACAGATAAAAAAATACATTATTATTTGTAAATACTGCTTCAATTTTCAAAATTGTTTCATGGTAACAAATTTTATTAATGCAACTATAAATTATGCATGACTCAACAAAAGCGTCCAAAACAAAAATTATAGGTTTATTATGGGAATAGGAAATACGTTGGGTTGATTCAGGTTTGAGGGAGAAATATTTTGGGTGTGGTGCTTTGATCGGGATATTAAATTTTGAAGCAGAACAAAAATAGATTGAAAACTAAATTTGTCCAATCTTTTTTACTTTACTTACTCCCAGTAAGAGATGAAATCAGCAACTTTAATTCTAACATAGACACTGATAAAAATTCAAATAATTTCGTCAAAGTTTTAATCCTTGCTAATTAATAAATTCTACTGCAATTCCACTGCGTCTGTGTGATTTGCCATTGGGCGCGGTACAGATTAAGTTTTTGCAAATTTCCACTGAAACTGCAGCCTATGCAGTGCGTGGCTAAAAAGACAAAAAAATTAGTTTCTGCACACGCAAAAGCATTGAGTCTATAAAGGGATTTCCAGCTAATACGATGCTAATGAGGAAAGTTTCACCGAATACGTGATATTCCCGAATGTCTACGCGTGCTTATATATTCCCCGATCTACAGGATATACCAAGAATCTTTGAAACAAATATGTATTTAGAAAATAGGCATTCTTAGGTATTAAAGTTTATATTATATTAAATTGTTAAAAATTAAAATTGATGCTGGGAAGTGTAAGTATTATGTGTCAAAAGTGAGTTGAAAGTTCTAGAGACTAGATTTTGAATGGCATTGTATATTCTCTCAAGTTTTGTTCAGCATTTCGTAAGCAAATTGTACCGTTACAAGTTTTCTCTTCTCTGCCTTGATGCTATTCGAAGCAAGCTAATTTCAATATGATTATCCTAATTTTCATCCTACGCTTACTGAATATGAAGTAACTTTGCAATAAACTTTAGAAATAGATTTTGATGAAGATATTAGAAACAGTATGCATGAATTCTGATGGTAATTAATTGTATAATTTTAGGTTTTAAGCCAATATTGCTCTATGTGGGCAAGGTCGTAGAACCCGTTAAACTGCACCAACATCCTGCTAATAGCAGGCAATATCCAGTGAGCGCGCACCAGGTGTGTGCCACACTAAATGTACGGCTCAAAAACAAATAAACCGAATCAAGCAGAAACCCCAAGTTGCAGAAGGCAAATCCGGCAGTTGCCTCGCTTGGAGCCCTTCTAGCGTCCACGCAAGAGATCCCGGTCGGGAACGAACCGGATATAGTTGAAACAGGAATTTAGATGTTACGGCAACACAAATACTCGGCTAGATCAACCATGGCTTCTACATGTAAGCTGCATCAACAAACTGCAAGTAGATTTTCTCGCAACGCTTGTTGGAAGGTTGGTTACATAAACATCCAAAACAAACACCCGACCGAGACTTAGAACTAACATTGGCTTCTACTGAATTTAAGAGGTGTTTCGAAATTTAATTATAATGTTTGAATGTCAATATAAATACAAATCATTGCGTTCTAACATAAATTCCAGGACATTCCTAACTCAAAGCAGGACTTGTGAAGGCGATAGGAAATCGAGTGGAATATAAAAAATAATATGGAGGAAAATCTCTGTCTTAAAGAAAAAAACTTGAATGCGTAATGAAGAATGCGCATATAAAAAGAATGAAATAAAATTTAAAAGTATAATTTTATTGTTGACAATACATGCAAAAAGGACAAAACAACACAAAATTGTGAAGGCTGTTTTTCAGATAGAACAACGGTTTTGAATATTAAATATTACATAACATTTTTGGTTACAAAAAAAATGTAAATTTACTTTGTAGTCATTATCAAGAATCAAAATCGAAGTAAAAATGGATTTTTGTTATTAAAATTTTCCTCGTTTCTATAAAACTATTTGGTTTGCATTAAGTATTAAACTATAGGTATAAAATATTATATGAATTTTTTTGGAACCCAAAAATCATTTCATTGAAATATGTTTTGTGCATTTTTTTAGCACCAATTAACCTCAATGTAAAAAAAATTGTTATTAAAAATGAGTTCCTAATTGTTTTGAATTCTCCTTGTTTCTTCACAACAATTTGTTTCGTATTTCACTCATAATCTTTTATTCTTTGACGCACGCTTCCAATCTGTTCTCGTCAATACATTTGTTATCCTACTTATTTATACAGAACCGGGATAACGGATACAACGTAGCAACCCACTTTGCATAAAATTTTTTCAACTCTAAGCGAATTCCTATTGCAGCATCATCCATATAAGTAAGGTCTGCAAACGAGCTACAAAGAATTGCTTTCCTAGACTTGTAGAACAAAAACAAAGCTATTAGGATAATGGTTATTACAATACCACTTAAAATTGAAATGTGAAGATAAATTTCTTGAAGGTTTTCAATGATAATTAAGAATACATCACTTTTAATCCATTTTTAGATAAATTACATTGCAGAACAGAAAATTTCTGATAAAAATTAACGGGGTATTAACGCCACTCGACTGGTTATATTGTGCTGGAAAAACGGTTTTCTCAAGATGATCGAATCGTCTATTGTATTTTTTTTTAATTTCGTTTTTAGTGTGTGATCAAATTTTGATTACAATTTAATATATTCTCCCATAATATTCGTAATTATTATTAGATTATTTAGCAGTCTTTAATAACAATTTACGAATAGATGCTGAATAAATAGATGCAAACGTAAGTTGTTTATATTAAATGGTTTGAAAGTTATAAGTTATGAAAATAATATTTTGTGAACAAGTGCATGCGCTGTTATAACTGATATGCGACAATGCGACACTAGTATTCCAATTTTTTGGCGCATTAAATTTTTGACATAGAATAATTTTCGTGATAAATTGAAACTCCGTTTTGACTCATTTACACGATTGCAGCAGTTCTAATTAGTCGACTTCGTCCGGCGAGCAATGCTTGAAGACACAGTATGTCACAACACACATGCCCACTTATACATCTACAATACAATTGAAATATTGTATTACTGAAACATTACTCGCCATGCGCAGAGTCGGATAATTCGAACTATTGCAGTCGCGTAAATAAACGAAGACCAAGTTTCAATTTTTCAATTAGCAAAATTCTATTTTAAAAACTAAATGCGTCATAAAAATTGAAATAGCAGTGTCGTATTGAGGAACTCATTCTGAGTCAAATAAAAGTACATTCATTACATTCCCAATGTATATTTATTTAGAATATGCAACCATATCAGCGTATGCACTTGTTCTAAAAATGTACTTTAATAGTATATAACTTTAAAACCGTTAAAGATAAACAAATTTTATATATTTCATTAGTATTTATTCACAAATTGTTACTAAAAACAGCTAAATGATCTAATTAAAAATTGCGAAAGTTATGGGACAAAATGTAGTCAAACACAATTCGAAAATTATAAGAAAAAAACTTTCTTTCCACAACATTATGATTAATCGACTGCTGTTAATGCCATCTCGTTCAAAAATGTTCCCTTTTGCAGTGTTATTTAAAAGATTCTTTATTTACATTTAACCATTTCTATTGAATTTTGCGGGCCTTGTGGAAATGCTAAAGACCCAAAAACTCTGAAACAAACGAATTAATCTAAAAGCAGACAAACCGCATGAATATTGCATCCACAAACGACGTGTGTTTATATCAAGGCTGTATTTAGGCGTAGAATTGGAAAAGCCACAACAAGCAAAGGTGCGCAAACACAACCGGCAGTTGTTAGCGAACGGGGTTGAGAACGAATGCCAGAAGAGGCATCGAATCCTGCTGCGAGTATATCCAATAAATTCTGACTGAATCCTGTCCCAAAAACTGCTTGGTAGTTGATAAAGTATAATGAAATTAAGGTCAAGTGCGGTTTGATATTCGGTATATGTACGTTCCAAAATAAAATAAAAATTAAATGATATTTAAGCATCCAAAACCAGTAAGTAATGATAATTTATTCCTAACTGCAAAACGTACACAAGTTTTTATTGTGATTCAAAACATAGTTTTATAAAAAGCAACCATTTATTAATATATATTTTTGATTAATCAAACAAATATGAAAGTATATATTTTATAGCTCTGTAAAACTTTTATCACTAGTTTCATAATTATTTGGAGCAACTCTTTAGTCATTATATTTAATATAAAATGTTACCTTGACGATATCATACTACTGTTTAAAGTTTCATGAAGCGTGTTCGTCATTTCTGTAATTGACAAGTAGTCAATTTAAGTCAAAAGTTTGTATAAACTTTTCTATAGACAAACATTCTATTATATTTTTTTCTGAAAACTACACAAATAGCAAACATGCTTTAGTATACTATAAATAGTTGCAATGCATAAATTCGTACATTTCGTTACGAAGCGTTGAAACTTCAAGATTACGAACAGATTCACTGTAGAACGCATGCGCAAGTATTGTTGGCAAGAGGGCATAGAGAAAACAAAGTAGACAACAAAAGGTGCATTGGCAGTTATTAAAGCTCAAAATAAGTATCCATCTCGTTTGCATCATAGATTATATATAATTAAATGTGTTTAATATTCAACGCAAGAAGTGTTCTCGGTGCTTTTTAATGAGTTATAAATGAACATGTGCGAACAATTTTCTGATTTACCAAAACTAAATATGATAGGAAATCAGTAAAATTTGATTAAAAAAATGGCATTTATTTATTGTGTTTAATGCGTTTGACTTAGGTTTTATAATATTTTTCAGGACAAACAAATTTTTATTTTCAATCCGTATTATGGCAGAAAAGGAAAATCCAATTGATACAATCCTAAAAAAGATTGATAACAGAGGAGTCTTCCAACGTCGTTTCTATCTACTCTTTATCGTCCTGCTTTCTTTAATGTCTGCAATGCCATATATTGGCATTATTGTGAGTGTTGCAACACCAAATCATTGGTGTTCCGTTCCAGGACGTGAAAACACTAACTACACCTTAGAAGAATGGAAACACTTAACAATTCCATTGTAAAAATATTCTACTCTCTCTTAGTCAATGTAATCATATCACAAATTATGTTTTTAGAGAGATAGATTCAAAAAGTCAACAAACATTCTCACAATGTACACGGTTTCAACTGCCAAATAACACAAATAGAAAAATAGTGCAATGTGACAATGGTTGGGAATACGATAATACCTGGCTTAAAAACACTGCCGTAACCCAAAATAATTGGGTATGCAATAATAAAATGATTGCTGCAAACACCTTATCATTCGGGTTCATGGGAGAAATACTTGGCAACATTATTGCTGGTTACGTCTCGGATAACTATGGAAGAAAACCATTGATATTTATTTCACTAACTACTATTATTATTGGAAGGAGTATGGCTACGATAACATCTAGTACAAGGACAGCGTTTTTATTTTTTAGCATGTTGGGATCCTTATTCGGCATTGGATGCATGGAAGGGGCAGGTATTACAGCCTTGGAGACAGCTAAGCCGGAAGATCGAGCTTTGGTTATAATGACTCTTATGTTGTCATGGAATGTGGGCATGGGAATTGCTCCCCTCTTCATGTTTTGGTTACGTTACTGGGTTACATTTTTACTGAGTATTACACTGCCATTGGCAATTTACTTCTTTTTCTCTCCGTGAGTTACTTTGCCATTATAAGTAAAGTACGTGTTTAAAGAAGAACATTTTAGATTGCTAATTGAATCACCTCGCTGGTTAGCATCAAAAAGAAAAGTCAAGCAATGCTTAAAGGAATTGCAAAAAATTGCTACGTGTAACAAGACAGAAATACCCTTAAATGCAGAAATATTGCTCGAAGAATTCTGCAAAGAAAAGAGTAATATTAAAAAGCAAAGTATTATAGGTCTGTTTAGAAATGTACGAATGGCAAAAAACACTGTACTAGTGCTTACTTCATGGTCTATTGCTGTGCAGATTTATATGTATCTTCTTATCAATACGTCCAATTTGGGAAGCAATTCATTCTTAACTTATCCACTTCAGGCATTGGCTGATCTGCCAGGTTTCCTTATAGCTTATTATATAGCTAATCGTTATGGAAGGAGGTGCACCATTACATTAGGTTACTCTTTGGTTGCAGTGCTCTGCATTGCTATGATCACCCTAATACAAAGTAATAAATCACCAGTTTAGTCGTGTCAAATTAGAAGCTCTATTGAACAATTTTTTTTAGAAGCATTAATGGAAGAAGTAATTATTACAATTTACATTTTAATGAAGTTCAGCATTTCCATGTCAATTTTTGGTGTAAATTTACATGGACTAGAACTTTATCCAACATTTATCAGGCAGAATGGAAATGTTATTAAGGCTTTCTTTGCTGGCAGTTGCTCTTCACTTATACCTTACATTGTTGCATTAGGTGTTTCTGTAAATGCTACAATTCCATATGCTATTTACTTGGCCTGCGCTTTGGTGGGTCTGCTATGTACAGTTTTGCTTCCGGAAACACTTGGCCATACTTTACCAGAGTCATTTTCGGATGCGGCACGGTTTGGGATTGATCAAGATATCTGGGGACGTTCTAAACCAAAAGTGTCAGATTCAAATGATGGTTATTTATCCATTAACATAGAATAAAAAATTATTCAATTTAAAGAATAGACAGACAGTCAATATATATTAATATTTAACGCATGAAGTGTCTTCAGTTACTCCAAATTTAAGTTGAGCTTTTATTCTAAATCACTAAAATTAGATTCACGCATAATTTTATAAGAAAGTGGCCATTTGTTAACATATTTAATTTCAACTAAACAAAGTGATTATTTCTGCTACATAATACCAATAAATTAACCGATAATAGGGAGTATGATGATTCTATATGGCACGATACGACAATAAGAACAAAACAATTAGGTATATGAAGCTATAATTATCCCTACAAATAGTTTTCCATTTAGGAAAGCTGAGAAAGTTTTTGACAAATTAATATTTGTTTATTAAAAGACAATTATAAATATTAGCTACATTGTTTAGATGATTTAAATTTTAACTTTGATAAAACAATTTGTTTCAAAAATTAAAAGAGAAGAAATTTGTTTAAAATATACATTTCTTTATTTGCTATAACTTTTTCAATCTTGTAGATTATTGCCTCTTAATCAAATTTTAGATCCTTTTCTAGGGTTTTCCACATTTTTAACTGGGTTTGATTCCCAAATCAGATCTCCTAGGTGAGAAACAAGCGCCATTCTTAATGCACCATTCTTCACCAATAAACAATTTTATTACTTTTTTAAATTCCAGTCATTGTTTTAATTAACATATTTACTATGAATAAAAGTTGTTATTTAATCTAAAAATATATATAAATATATATTTATTCCACCTACAGCGTTTATCAAATTAGCGCATAGTCTAACCATCTAAACCAGCATGGTGGCGACGCCACCAACTTAGTTTGAATCGGTACGATTTCATTGATGGGAAACATGTTTTTGGATTATATAAACTAGAACTTTAAGATTATCTAAAATAAATGAAGCTGAGATAACTTTAGCTAGTGTGTCCAGCAATCCTATGTGCCTTCATCTCAAATTTTGTTCCCTCTCTAAACATTTCCCACAAATTCCACCTCTGCCACCCTTACTTGTAGCTGTGACTAGTAAACAATGCGGCATGTTAATGCGAACTAGGAAGGCAGCGTATTTTCTTTTTACGGTTGTTATGCCGCATTGGCCGCTGCGCATAAAGAGTGACAGAATAAACTAAACATGAGCAATGGAGCTCTATTTAAAGCCGCCTTGCTGCGGGGCGGCATGCGTTATGCAATAACGTGTGATGTAAGCAGAGAAGACAAGTAGAGGATTGCGTCCGGGATGTGCGGTACAAACTAATTTAACAATCCTGCAACTCTCGTAATTTGTTCCGTGTGAATTACTTAACACGAGTTTGAGACAACGTTAACCTTTGTCTGTTACTCCATGAGTAAAATTATTGGAACTATATAAGTGTTTAAGTCTTTTGAATCGACAAGTATGTTGTTAAAGCAGGTTTATTCACATCTTATTGCCTAAAAGACTATTAGTTGTACACTTTCCAAAAAAAACCAATTACATTTAAAAATAAATACAAGTTCCTCAAAAAATAACTTACTTTTATCAATAGAGATACTTTCTAGCATACTTCTTAAATTTCTCATTGAACTTTTAGCAATGTGATGTCAACATCATCATTTAAAGTAGGTGCTGGCAACCCGCAGCCCGTTGCAACTTTTTGAGCGACCTGTCAAAGCACTAACATAATTCAAGAAAAAACAACAAGCTTATTGCATGAGCGTGCGTGGCTGGTGATATAAATGTCCGGGTTAGCTTAGAAATTATTGTTTTATGTGCTTTTTTTTATCTGTTTTGTCGATTCATTTCTTACGCTGCATCTAAAGATTATAAAGGCATAAAGGTCTATTGTTTTGTTAACCATCATTAAAGAAATAATTTAGTGTTGTGATCAGTTTATCTTATCGAAGAATATTATTTTAATATGTCGAGCGTATTAGTTTTATAAATTGTCAATCCTTTGTCTCAGCAAAGTTATAAAAAGAGACACAGCAGCTTCATTAGATTTCACTTGCCTTATGCAGTACATGTGAACGTAATGCGTGATCCATCAATTCAGACAGTATTTGTGTTACTGAGTTATTTGTTACACTCCACCCTGTAAATTGACTACCTAAAATTTCAGAAAATCTTCACCCACGCGAAGGTTACTCTGCCCTAGATCTTTGGAAGTGTAAAATAGTAGTTAGTTATTTTCGGATTACCGCCGCCTCTGTGGCATCTTCGCGCCTATGGTCCATATTGAAAACAACCACTAAAATAGGTAATGAATAATATATATATATATATATATATTATTGGTAGAAAAATGAATAAAGTATTAACGAAAAGAAAAATTAATGAAGAAAATTGCTAATTTAATAAAATGTGGACTTTTCATTATTTTATATTAATAATTACATTAAACTTAAAAATTAAATTTGCAAAGAATCTATATGCGAATTTAATATAATTTAAATCACCACCACAATACAAAAGTGAATATAATCAATTTGAATCTCAATTCATATAAAATAAAATTAATTTTTTGTCAAAATCATTAGAGGCACAACAAAATTTAGGAAGCAAAGTTTCTTACATTCTTACATATTTTGGAATTAATTTCGGGATATAACGAAATTTCTCCGGAAAAAAAATTAAGAACAAGTTAAGTTCTTATTATAAATTAAATGATTTTTGTTTTATGGTATTATTGTTATATCATGTTTAAAAAATTTATTTTTCAAAATACACTAAATTCAATATGGGACCCGATTAACGCGCAACATATTGTTGACTGTTGACTTAAAGCGTACGTCATGACTAGAAACAATACAAAATGCAATAAATTGTACTCTTTCTTGATATCTCCATAAACAATTAATGCCTCGACTATACTTTTATTCTGTTTGATATATTTTTAGCTTTAATGTTAATGATATATAAATTACCTACAATTTAAACAACCTAAGTAATTTTAACATACATAGCTTTAGCTATACAATCTTAAAATTGTACTAGACAATTTTAATAAGCTTCGATGCTTTGATACGAAAAGAATTCATTCATTTTTATAAATATATTTTATTAAATGTACCATTAGAAAAATCTGTGCACTCTCTTCAGAAATACTTTGCAGAAGTGAAAAATGAATGCCTAAAGCAGGTAACATAAAATATAGTCTATACAACTCTGACGAGGTGAAACACACGAAACGTGAACAAAGAAAATAAAGTGCAATCTAATGGCGCTGGCGATAAAATTTAATGGGCAAAACGTTTTCAGTTCGATACTCAATACAAACAATAAATCGTGTTGAACGGCTGGAGGCGCTTCCGCGGATGTTCAGCACGAGCCCTTTTGAACCACACCAAAGGATTGCGATGAAGCGTTTCCAAGTTTTCGCTAGCAATCCTTTCTCAGATAATAGATAATACGAGGTGTTTTGCGCAAATACCGCAGATATTTATTACATTTTACACCAAATGCTACACTATTTATAAAAGAGAACGATTTGAAATTCTAATTCAATGATGTTTGTTATTTGTTGCTTAATCTGCTTGGAGGCCATAACCATCACAAGGAGATTGGTTTTACGTTGCATCTAATCGAAGAGATTTACCTTCAATAAAGGCTTTAAGCATGCGAGTATAGCCAACGCAATGAAAATGGCTGACGTAGTGGTGGTACAACATTGCTGCGGAAAATAGTGACTAGATATAATTATGAATGGCTATTGCAGCTGAGTAAATGTTATTGTTCTGTGTGGTAAACATTTCATGTGAATTAAATGTAAACACAACTCGTTGGAATAATGAAATCAACTTTAACGTAGAAAATATACTGCACTATTTTAATTGTTCAGTAAATGAAATAATTTTCTCTTCTTGTTTTAACCAACAAAACATGATTTCATTTGGGTTCAATTAAAATTTGCAACAAATGTTTAAATTATTGACCAATTTATTTCATTATTGCAGTATAGTCTGGGTCCCAGGAACATCCTTGAATATTTCAATAAGGCAGCTAAAATACTGTCATGCATGTAAATTGGCATTCAATGCATTCAACCCTTTCTAGTACACAATCAACTGCAACAGCAAAAAGAATTATCTTTTGTGTTGTCATTTAATTTGTGGTATTTGTTATAAATTCAAATGTAATAGTCAATCAAAAAAAAGAGATTAATTAAATAGAAAATTCAATAATAATCAGCACACTTTTATGCAAAAAAGGAGTTTTTCAAAATCCAGTTGAAAGAATCCTACTTCCTGATAAAGAATAAGAAAGAAATGTTGAAAGGAAAATCTAGATTGTTTGTAAGGGAATAGATTGAACGTGACAGCCACAAGAAGTCCAACACTTAGTGACTCAGTCTTAGTCTTTTCCACTTATTGTTGAAAAGAAAACAAAGGAAAAAGACAGCACTAGATCCTGACTTGATGCCAAGGTGTTTTTATTAGACAAACTCCGACTTTAGCCAAATATTTCTTTATTCCTATTGAATTGTATTTAAAAACAATGACGGTATTAGATTTTCCTAAATCTTAGAAACTCCAGTGTATATTTTTGTGCTTTTGAATTTCATGTTCTGTTGTTGTTTTGCCTTTAGTGTGATATAGTAGAACACAACTTTGATTTTAGGAATATACTTTGGTATTGCTGGCTTTATAAAGTTTTGCAATGCCATTCAATGGACCACAAAAAGAGAAAGTGCATGGAGGAAATATTGCATTTTTCATACTCTACCCATAATAAATCTCATGTTGTGCTCGACAGCGTGCTTTTTGCTAAAGCTAAAAGCGATCGATAAGTCTGAGATCTGCCGGAATGCGTGCCAAATATTCAATTAAAAAAATTATTTTATTCCCAGCTTAACCTAGTAGTGGTCATACATTTTCCAACTCAACCAAATTTTAGAAATTAAGAAATTAACTTGCAATTAAAATATCTTTTGTATTGACATAAAATGTCACGTTTGATAATTTATTGTCTTTTTTTAATATGATGAAAATGTAGACAAAAAAGGAAGACACAAAACTGGTACGAGATATCAGACCGTAGAGTATATTATTCAACCTTGCAATCAATGTCAAACATATGTTTTAACTGTGAAATATAGCTTTTTTTATTAAATATAAAATTCAAGAACATCAACACTAAATTTATCACAAGTTTTTATTTCTAATTATATTCCTACCTCTTTATTAATTTCAGCTTTCCAGCGTTGTCCTTGAACATAACCACGTAACTCAATCCGCCGCAATAAAACCACAATAGTCAAAGTGTATTACACGGGTATTTATTGATTACATGCAACATATATAAAGACACTCTTTTACAATAATTGCATGCGATAGTTATTATATTTGTGGTATACTGCGTGTTCTTGTAATTCCATTTTACAGAAGTGACAATTTTCCCGAGTACGACCTTTTCGCGCGAGCGTTGACGCGAAACTAGAATCTTTGCACGTCGCCAGCGTTGCGCAAGCTGTGCGGAAAATGCAGGGCATGTGCCGCCACCAACGCCGTCCTCTTTTCTGCCCTCCGCGCAATCGCCCCGCTTCAAACGCGATCCTTGTTGCGCAAATCGAGACGTGAACGATTGAACTCGATTTTCCTCGCGGAACATACCAAGACCTACGCCAACTTAAATTTGTTGTATATTAGCACCTTTCTTTAAACTCAAGGAAGGCATTTGATAATTTGTAATCAAAATTTAAAAAATTACAATGTTGTTAGGAATATTTTTGAATTTTGATAGATTTCTTTAGTATTTAGATTTAGTATTCTTATAATAAATACAAACATAAATATTCAATGTGTTGGATTATTGATTTACGCAATTTTTATTACAGATTTTATGAAACATGAATCATGCGTTGACCTAATTGACCTAAACTGTTATTTATATAACATAATAAAAAACAGATTTCTTTTACCGATTATAAAGGTCCTTTTTATCTTTGTCGACATGTCAAATATATGTCTTTTTTTCTGTTGACAAGGGTAAAGTATCATTAGCCCTATTTCCATCAACTAAAACATGTTTAACCAAACTTGCTACAAGGTTTGTTTTCCTCGTTAAAGTCATTAACCCTTTGCACTTAGCGAACCACTAACTTTGCATAGTTGTCGACTAAGCGAGCGCGTTCCGAGTAGTCCTTACAAACAGCTGTCAAGGGTTTCAATTTTCATCCATTTGCCTACACTTTAAAAGAATTGCTTTACATTAGAAAAACTAACAAAATTATTTCTAAAATTTGAGTATATTACATATGGTTGTAACACTTTGTATTTCACCTAAGGAAATTGCTGTTAATCAATCAAAAAAATTGAATGATTTTTCTTTCACTTTGGTTAATGGTTGATTAGTGTTTAGTTTAAAATTTAAGATGGTGTTTCATCATTAAAAGTTTTTTATTCTTAAGAGTGTAAAGACGCAATGTGATTGTATTCTTCAATTTTAATTACAAGTACTGCAAATTTATATTAGTACTTTTGAAAATATTCTTTAAGTAAATTAATTTTTTTTTAAATTAAACTTGAAAAAAACAATGTGAAATCTTATTGAATATAAAATTAGTTTCTTTGGGATACATTACTTTAACAAATTGAAATTGAAATAATTCCAATTCAATGAAACTCAGGCATTTTGTGTAGATTTCCAATTCAAGTTTAGTTTGTTTTTGAAATTGGTTGGAGACTCTCAACTCAACGTGGATCCACATTAGAATGCAGATTTGAATTTTGGTAAGCTACAGATTTTTCATATTGCTACATAAAATTGATTTTCTTGAAATGGTAATGAGAGTTTCTCCAAATCAATATTTTTCGTAAATTATTTGAATTACATCCAATTATGATTATATCAAAAATATTCTTGATAGAATTGAATTAAATAAATTTTGACAAATGTATTTGAATTAATAAGATGATAAAAGTACTACAAATCTTCTTTGAGATGTCCTACTTTAAGATTTGAAAACCAAACTATACAGGTTAAATCAGGTGTATTTATTTTCAAATGAAAATTTAATTATATTTATAATCAATATCTTTTAATCCAAATTGTTATTTCAGAGTTATGATTATCAAGAAATGTACGAATAAAATTAATTACCGTTGTTAGTATTCCAAGATAGTTTATCTAAATCATATTCCGAATTTAGTTATACATAGAGAGCATAAAATTATTAGATTTGTTTAATTGTTTGTATTTGTTTATCATTTTCATTTTTTGTTGTTGAAGCTGCCATCCAACTGGGCATGATGAAAATAATTAGAAAACTTTGCACTTTAGGCGGTTCCACGCTCATGAGCTTTCCAGTTGGCATTCGACAAAACCGCATAACTTTGACTTGTATTTCGGTCACATCACGCTCACCAAACTCTCATAAAAGTTATAAAAGCATTTTGTAAACGTTATGGCACGGAAGTGACGGCAACTTACCATCCAAGAGAGCAGTGCTGAAGCGCGTCGCAACTTCCCGTTTGTGGAAAATTATCATCATTATCCGGTCTTTCGTTATGTGCCTCGTTGTGCCATTGAATACTTGCTGCAATGCAGAGTTAAATAATGCCACTGACTGTGGAAACAAATTATTTTTACGTGGAACATTGCATTATTTGTATTTTCCGGATTGTAATGATTATTGCTGCATTCCCACACCAAGTTTATTTTGCATTATCATTAATCAATTCATAAATTAATAGAGTACAGAAAATTGTAAACAATTTACTAAACTAGGTAGCGTAATGAAAAGACGCTGGACTAGCATTTGAAAGACGCTGCTTTAAATTTTCCTAGATATAGATTTTTCTCCGTATATCATGCTGAAACAGGCATACCATTTCCCATCTCTGATGTAGCAAACCTCTTGCGTTTTATTTAAGTTTAAAGAACTAAATAAAGTTGATAACTGAGTTTTTTCCATTGCAACGAGAAGAAACCATATTGTTGTAAACAACTTGATTAATAATAAATATACTGGTTAATATGGTTCCTGCTTGTTTTTTTTATCATTTTTTTCTTATTAAAGCATGTTTTAGATGAAAACATTCCAACATAATTCCTGCAAAATTTCATTTATTATTTCAATTTTCCAGGACGTGTCTGTGTCAGCGCGGAGAGCGCCGACTGATTTTTTACTTCAACGCCCCTCGTTTTTGTCGTCTTTGTAGCAGTCACCACTGTAATAATTATTTATCTCCGTTGTTGTGTCTTTTGATTATGCATTATATTTATTGTAACATTTACATTTACGTTTTATGTTTAGTGTTCTTCAAAAGACTGTCTTATCACTCATTAGCACATTGCATCACGTTTAGCCCAATTAGACGTCCATTCAAACTTTGCAACACTTTGCTCCTCGTTAATTCGGATGTCTTTTAAAAGTTACCATTCCAGTTTGTAAGAGTCCCTGTAAATCATCATTTATGCATAATGTTTGATTTGCGTTGGCTTTATGTTAATAGATTTTTCCAATACAATGAACGTCCATTCAACGATTGAGTTCCAACGTGCTTTAAAATACAATCACTTTGCTTCCATTGTCTGCCTTGCATATAAAGCACTTGACGGTGAAGGTAGAAAAGAAATCCTCAGCGGCAACATTGGGGCGTCGTTTTCTTTTCATCCGTCTGACGAGTTTTAACATCGTCTAGCAATAACAAAAGTCCGAATGACTGCTACATTTGCACACCGTAACGAAGAAGAAAAGGACACGTGACAAACAAACGCAAACAACAACCAGCTACAGAATATCTATAAGTAGCAATAAAATGAAGGTTTAAAGTAAGACTTTTATTAAAACGAAGAATTTGGTACTGTAAGATTATTGACTCTGCACTTATATTAAAAAGCATTCCTTTAAATTAAACCTACTTTATCATTCTATAAATATAGGTATGAACAAGTAAAGCACTAATTGCTTGGCAAAAATATACCCTTGGTAACATTTGTTACTAATGATTCTTTTCTGTAGAACAAAAAAAAACAGATAATTTTTCTTCTTTATCCTTCCAGTGCAGCTTATCTTTGGGTAATTTTTTTTTTTGCACTCGTTTCTCGTTTTTAAGGTAACATCTTCTAACAGAACTTAACGGGTTGACTATTATGAAACCGTTGCAATACCGTTGCTGGCTCTGCAATAAATTGCGTTTTGATTTACAGTCCGAGCGCGTTTTCACCACTTGTGTGAGGAGCGACACGATGCGGTTGCAGTTTTCGGTTCGCCGGCCTCTTAGAGGAGCAGACGTTAACACGCCGCACGTTCCGCATTGCCGCCACCGCCGCTTTCTAGCACTTCCGCATTGCTCCTATTAACCACTGTAGCATGATGGTGCTGAAACTATTCACAATTGAAGCTAGCTAGGGTAGTTATTTTTTGCTTGCTGTGAGTTTTTGAGGCGCAGACCGGATGCAATTAAAAAATCCATTAAGTTTTCGCCAAGATTGTTTCTTGATAAAGACGACAATTTAAGGGGAAAAAATATTAATTAAGAGCATTTAGAGATGTATGTACTACAGGTTCATTTGATATAATTTATGATTAAAATAAAATTTTGGTTTGACTTATCATTAGAGTTCAAACTGTAATTCATATAATAGTGGTTAAATTCTAAGTGGACTTTTGAATAGTTTTTGTATTTTAGTATTATTACCGCTAATTTCACATATTTGAAAACTTTCACCCGATTGAAGGAAACCATATTATTATAAGTATTATTGTTTTTATTTATTTATTATTTATTATTTTATTTATTACATCTACAAAATATATTATTATTAGTAATAGTAGTAGTAATAGTATTATTACTTTATACTGAGTGCAGTTTGTAATAGTGGAACTATGCCGAATTATTTAAACTGTGATTAGAGATTTAAAATATCTCAAAATTTAAGTATGTAGATCAAAGCTAATGCTTTTATTTACTTTTTATTTAATTATAAAAAATCAATGATTACTGATAGTTGCCACTAATAGATTATCTTTGTTTGTTCCAATGTTTTATAAGAAGCTTTTATTTTTTAACATTATAATAACAATTATAGATTAGTATTATGATTGTATATTAAAAAATATGATTGTTGCAAATATAATGTGTTTTTTTATATTTATCTTCTTTATATAGATCAGTCAGAACATATTTTAAAATTTCTACGAAATTCTCTCCAAGTTTTTGTTCACATTAATCATATTGTAGTAAAATATTTCTTTATGTTTTAGTGCACACCTAAACTAAAAAACAACATCCTATTGAATTTCATTACAATGGAAATTTAAAGCGTGTAGTAACTTACAACGCACACGCATCAAAAGCAGTCCGGCGCATCCACATTTTCAGTCCATGTGATTTTATCATTTTCGCACGTGATGTATTTATGTAAACTTTGCTTTTGACTAGCGCTAAACCAACTGATAATGTTCTTGTTTATAGGTAGCGTGTTTATTGTATTTTTTCTTTACACACGTAGAAAACAAATTCATCATGGAAAACTCACTTTACGTTTTGCATCCTCCATAATAATACATTTATAGTGAGTTATATTTTATTTAAAGGAAATTTTTAATTAAAATGTAGTTTTATAAAATGTTGTTTAAATTATAAATTATGAAAATGCATGTTTTAAGAGAATAGTGTTGTGTCCTCGCTGTTGAATAATGGGACAAAAATGTATCCACATGTTCGTTTTTAGAATGTGAACATGGTCTAATGCACAGTGATATAAGAATAAATAAATTAGATTTAAGTGTAGATGCATAAAACAGTCGTTGTTGGCATTTGCGCATTTTTATGTTTACTGCATTTTACATACAACGTAAATAACAAATAAATTTCAAAATAAAATTGATATATTGTTAATAAAATAATCTGATATAAACCCCAATTCTAAACCAAAAATAGAATAAATTGATACAAAATTTTTATTAGTTCAATAGTAAATATTTGAAACATATAAAAGAATATTTATTGATTAAAAAAAATATTTATTTTTACTAATAATTTGTAAATAAATATAAACGTTTTGAGTTTTAATTTAGTTGAATACTAAATATTAGTTTCACAATAAAATCATACAACACAAAACCAAATAAAACAAATAATTATAAAATGCTACAATTGTTTTTGTTATTAGTAATTTTAAATAAAATTATTTGACGTTGATTAATTGGAATGGCATTAACAGTTAAAATTAAATCAAACTTTTTTCAACATAAAAATTAAATTGATCTGATATATTTAATTTTTTAGGCGTTACAAATTTGCAAGAAACAGATAAAAATTAATGATAAAAAATCTACCGTAATATTCTAATAAATATTTAAAAAAATAGATGTGTTTTAAAAACAGATTTTAATCTTGTGATTAACACAAAAATTTAATTTTTTTTAAAATAATTTGTACTATAATTTTAAATATTATTAATACAAATTTCTAAAGTATACGCTTAAATTTCTTTTGTAAATAATAAAAATAGGCATTTAATCAACATATAAACTATATAATTTCCCACTTTTTGGTGTATATTACAAGATATTAATCATTTATTGTTATTCTAAATTTTTTAATAGCATTTTGAACAAAATTTAAAAACAATATTTCAATTAAGTCTGAACGAGTTTATGTTAACAAGAAAAAACTTTGAAAAAATACATAAAGCAAATATTTGTTCTCTAAGAATTAGATATGCAATTCCCACATTAAATTAACAGTTTTATTTTAACGTTAACTCCCCCTTTGGCTAGAATTAGTGAAAAGTTAATCATGAGCAAGAGAGTACAAATCACTAGAAAGTTTGTTTTGGACCCAATTACCGATTAACTAGAGACCGGAAGCAGCCGACAAGCAACGAGTTAATTAATTTGTCAAGCCTAAAACTTTTCCTGGATAATACCTTAATCTGATTTCAATTAATGACAAACTTTAATTGCAATAATTTAATTAAATTAACTTTGAATTGAGATGTTTTGTTTACTACAGTTTACTGTTACA
>JAODIE010026777.1:244800-276082 GCA_027575565.1 Diploeciton nevermanni
GTTTTTATGTTATTTATGTTACTTATATTGTATTCTTATTAGAAGGATATTCTATTCGATGTATCTTGTACTGAATAACTGCTAGAGACAAATAAAGCGAATTAAATTAAAAACTATTCTCAACAAAAAAGTTACACAAATGTCACCTAGTCAATGGACCTTTTAAAGGCAAAGATTTGCAAACAAAAATCGGATAAAGTTGAAATGGGAATTTAGATGTCGCAGCATTGTAAATGCTCGCAAGTGTATTGCCAAACTGGTTAAACTAGCAAACTAGGAAAACTTTTCGAAAGGTTGCCTGTATCAACATTCTAAACAAACTACTATCACATAGTTTTATACTCTTATTAGCATTAAAGTACATGTAGTTTAAATAAATAAACATTTAAATATGTTTGCTACTACGGAAATTGATTAATTCAATCAAATTGATTCTATCTGATTTTCTAATATCCGGCGTAAAATTGTCTACGAGTTATCTAGAAATGTTTCCTAAAAACATTTTATCTGCTCTATAAATGACACAACATGTCTTTATTTTCAAAAAATCAATGTTTAAATAATGAGTAAAAAATGGTTTATGAATTTATTAATAATTTCATACACTAATTATATTTCTATCACTCAAAAATATTAAGTGATACATTAACATTCATGACTCAACAAAAGTGCCCAACGTATAAAGATTACTAAAAATACAACAAATATACGCTAGAGTTGAAATGAATAAGAGGTAAGTTTGGTTTACTCAGAATTAAATCAGAAAATATCCTGAAATTTCTGGTAGAGTGCTGTTGACCTGATTTTTTGAATATTTTACTGCTTCATCAAATCTTTTATTCACTTTTGTACTGTAGATGAGTATACTTACTGCAAATATAACAAAGCAAATGAATACATAAAGTTGTTTTTTAGTAGCCTTCATGTCCTCTGCGGTCATGAGATTTGCAAAGTAAACAAACATGCAAGTATATCAGGATAACTGCCGGAGGGACACATGTTATATAATCAGTGTTGTTGTAGACCTGTGAGAGCATTTTGAGCATGCCAATGAAACAAGCACACAATTTTCTCAATTTGCGCTTTGCAAATTAGTTAGCTCAAGTTTAAAAACAAGGTGACGCTAAATGTATTAAATACGATAAAACATTTTATTAGTATAAATGAGTTATTTTAGTAGTTTTTTATGTTGAAAATAAGAAAAATAAAACTAGTGTCATAAGTTCTTATAAAGATAAAAAAGTTTTCAAGAAAGTAACATTTCTACTGTTGCTGGTGGACTATTATGAGTTTCCACTAAGATCATGTAACTGAGAAATAAGTTACAACTTTAAACTTGGTGCAAACTTTTGATCCAACTTTTTTAGAGTCCTAGAAAGTTCTTTTCAGTTAAATTTACTAGCAATAAAATGTAAAAGTAGAATAATAAGTTTTTACATTGATAATAGAAAAGAAACCAAATAATAACCTAAATTAAAAAATATTTAAAGTTTAATATAATAGTCAAGTTTTATGTTTGAAATATATATATATATTTTAGTACAATAACAGAATAAATATTATAATTAAAAAAAATTGTTATAATTAGTTTTGGTTTTGTTTAAACTAAGATCAAACATGAGTTTATAACATGACTACAAATTTCTCATCTGTTAATTTTCAATTAGTATTAATATGACATTTACTTTAATTTTACCTTTAATTATAAATATTTTTTTATTGTAATTTAATCAAAAATAAGTCATATCTAATGTGATAATTCTTTCAAAGTTAACATCAAATTAATTTATAATATATCAAAACGCATAAAATCGTTTTTATAATTTAATACCAATTTACGTTGTTAACACATAATACAACATAAATGTTTTAACACGCTAATACACTTACATACTAGATTAGGAATGCATGTGCATCCTTTGCATCTAAAACGGCAAAACGGAACTTAGAAGTGGGCAAACAAGAAGCAACTAGAATTATTACCAAATTAAGATATCCTAATAATTCATTACACAACATGTCAAACACCAAAATATTACCAATTATGCTTATATAATTTAGTAAATTCTTTGTAATGATGGATATACATAAAGTAGAAAATGACAAGATAATTGTGATAATGAAAAAAGATGATCATATTTGCAACTCTGCAGAATAAAAGACAATAAAATTAAAGCATTTTTTTAAAGTATATAAATAAATTTAAGAAAATACATAAACCAATAATTTATAAATGTCATGAACATGTGTATACAAATGTTTTCTATTCTATAAATAAATATAGTGAATCATGTAACACTAAGGTTTTTCCTAAAAAAACATATTTAATGAGTAAGGCACATAATTCTTCTTTACGCGTACACAACATTAATGTAAATGTTTTATTTTATTAAAGACATAATTTTATGTTATATTACACACATAATTTATTAAATCCTATATTTATTTTGCATTTAAAACATTTAGGATGGTTAATATTTAATGTTCCTGCGTATTGCTAAAAGTTTATTGCGCTATATTTAAATTTTTAATAATATTCCTGCGTTTCTGTATGAAAATAAAAATATTTCGTATTTATCCTAATTTTTACTCAAATGTACAAGAATAGTTTTTGACTTTTGCGCGTACTTTATACATGTTGCCCGCAACTGCCACCAACGCAATACTTCTCTTCCTTTTTAAAACATGAATAGAATCAATACTGTTTTTATTACAAAAAACACGAAAATGCAAAAATAAATATACAACAAATGTTTAGAAAAACACGGATAATTTTAAACAAAATTAAAAGATTTTTAATACTCTGAATCATTGTTTATTTGAAGATTTAAAAATTAAAGTAAAGAAACATTTATATAAGATGTAAAAAACTATAAATAATTGCCATAATTTTGTTTAATTAGTAATTACTTGTTATTAAGTCAATCAAATTTGCTTTATAAAAAACACAGTTACGACTTAAATTACTGATGGTTAAATTACTACAATAGAGTAAAGCTTTATTACTAGTAACTAGTACACAGTAACAAACACAAAGAGTATAATTAATTCACAATGAACATAATGTAATTATATTTCATATAAGATGCAATTTGATCTAGTTTACGTGTGTTCGGATTGCTACTCATTGAGACGAGTTAAAACAAATTGTAGATACTGAACACGCGGCAAACCTGAGAGGGTACGTAATCTTAGAGAGCTTTGCGCTACGCAGCAATTTTTCTCTCTTCTGCCTGATGGCGCAATTGCAATGATTCAATAGTATGCGACTCTACGAGCTGCGCGCATAATCAGGTGAGAGAGGCAACATATAACATGCGCGTGCGAGCTTACGTAGAGCTTACGTTTACAGATTCCCAGCGTGTTAAAATTTATTCCTTAAAGCAGGAATTGTCAATTTACGGCTTGCGGGCCTTAAAAAACCCTCAACTATCTTTTGAACGGTTTGCCAAAGCACCAACATAATTCAAAAAACACAACAACTTATAACGTAAGCGTGCCGTTACTGCTAACAGAAATGTAGGTTAGGTTAGAAATGATTGTTTTCTTCGTTTTTTTAATCTGTTTTGTCAATTTATTTCTTACGCTGCTCTTTGAAGCACAAGCGTCTATTGTTCTACTAATCAACCTTGAAATAATTTAGTGTTATTATTTTCATGTGTCGAATGTATTAGTTTTATAAATTGTCAATCCTTTGTCTCAGCAGTGCTAGAAAAGAAGACACAAAAACTAAACAAAATTTAATGTGCGGCCAGCGCAATTTTTTCTTTCTTTGAAAATAACCCGTCGTCTAGGAAAGGTTACCAACCCCTGTTTTAAAGTATTAATCACTTCACAATTTATATATTCTTGTGCCATCTTCATCAAGACAATTACCACCAACATCAGCCTGCACTGTTTGCAACTTGTTAGTAGCATTTTGTATTACATTTTATAATAGTCAACAACCTACTTCAGTTACATTTAGATGTGTAAGTTAATTAGTATCCTGAAAACTAATACTGCATCACTTCTCCTATCACTCAACCAAACCACATTAAAATCTACATTATATGCTAAACACTTTGAAGGTTGTCGTAAAATTGCTAGGTAATGTTAGTGTTGATTATCTTGATGATGATGATAGCTTAAGAATGCACCATAATGCTGGTGCATAAAATACTTAAGCCGCTTGCCTCATCAACATTCTCAACGACGATGGAGATTATGATGAGGTAGAAGCAAATAATAAGTGAAGTACTTATTTAAAGTTTTATACATTCTTTTGTACACGCAAAATATTTATATAAAAATTGATTCAAGCTGTCTATGAAAATATATATAAAAAGCATTAACTGTTATTTGTAAATACAGATATTATCAACTCGCCATTAAAAGAATTACACTCAATCAAGTAATCATTGTATTAGTTACTGTTAGTTTATATTTTAAAGGTTTTATATTTAAATAAATTTTTCCAACTAATTAAAAACAATAATTGGAGAAAATTTATCTGCTAGGATTAGATATCATTGTTTAGGTTGTCATTTCTGACTTCAGCCAAAGCGAAGGAGGTGCTAGCAACGCATAACACTGACTTTTGTATTGTAATTTCTAATTGACGCTTGTACCGCTTGAGTTTACTTTATTATTGCTAAAGTCAAAAGTCAGTTAAAAGAGATTTGGCATTTTCAAAATAACCGCTAAGAAAATCAAATTTGTTTCTCAGAAAACTAGAAAAGATTTATCAGTTTCTTTAATTAATAAGGTTAAATGTAAATACTTTATATATATATATATAGAATTTATTTAAATTATATATTTGTATTTATTTTATATTAGTTTATTAATTATTTAGTAAAGAATATTATATTAAGTATGGCGACTGTTTCTTACCTAAGACACCTAGGTTTGATTTCCGGTTACGGAGGTGGAAGACAAAGCACCTTAAGGAGCACTTAAGGTAGTGTGAGCAGCCACTACAAAAAAAATTTAAACCTCAATTAGATAGCAATAATCTGCAAAATTAGAAAAGCCATAATAAATAATCATTTATTAACTCAAATTTTCAAAATATCTGCTATTGAATAGTATTAAATATTAAATGTAAATCCGAAAAAAGTTCTGCCGTTAATTAATAATACTAACCAAAATAGAATTTCAATATCATTAAGAATATATATTATTCAAATATTATAATATTAGTCTATGTGCAATATGCGGAAAAAAGAAATTGATTGAACTTGCAATGTAAAAACGAATTCGCAGATTTGCCATCATATTTTGGTTTTGTGATGATTGAATAGACATATGAAAACGCTAAAATGTTGACCAATGATTATTTTTACAATATAAAATCATATTTGATAGATATTGATTTATAAAATATTTTACAAATCAAATTTTAATTAAATTATATACATACACTGTAGACAAAAATAATCAAATTAATTTAATATAAACGTAGACAAAAAAATATTAGAATATAAATAAGTATAACTTTTCAATTTTAAATTGTCAAGATTGAGCAAAAGTATTGCCAGCTTAGCTTTATTTGCTAATCCTTTGCTCTTGATTGGTAGTTTATTACATAATACTGATTTAAATTCAAGTATACGTATAGATTATACATAAAATTTATGGAAATTTATAATGCCCTTATATTTAAAAAAAACAGACGCTATAACTTTAGACACCGCAACACCTTTATTTAATTAATTTTTATTTGCATATTTCTCTTTATAATAATCGCGTTATAGTTTTAATTGCTCTCTAGTTTCAAATTAGTATAAATCAAAATCAAGTTGCTACTAATTAAGATCAAAGTTTCAGCTTGCAATTGCAATTGCATATTTGCAACTTGCTTTTGTGACAGTCTGCTTTTTATTTGTAAAAACGCAATTATCTTCTGTATTAATTTAAGATTTAAACGTATTTAAAAAATAAAAAATTAAAATAATTAATAATAATTAAATTAAATAAATTAAAGATTAAAAAACAACAAGTTTGAATTCTTGCAGTTAATAAACTTTTTAAATAGTTATAGTAATCTTACATACTCTAAGTAATTTGAATATCTACAAGCACATACTTATAACCATTCAACATTTGTGCATTTATTTTATTTATTAATATGTGTATTTCCAAAACAATATACGTGTAAAAAACATATATCTGTTTCTTTATCATTCTCTTATTATTCAATTTGCTTTGAGTTTCTTTGTTCTTACCTTGTAAAGTGATTCCTTTCAATTACAATTGCGTGGCCAAACGTGCCGCCTATAAAACAAAACCAAGCGTGCAGGTCGAGAATAACCATCTCTAACTCGCTTAACTCCTGATTCAATTATTGCTCGTTACGCAGCAAAACGCTAACAGGCGGCAGGATATGCTCCGGGCAATGTTTGTTCTCTTCATTCTCGTTATTACAGTTTGGTGCCCTTTCAAGTCCAGTTGAAGCAACTTCAACCAGAAGAGATTTTTTATCATTTTACCACATTCAGTTTATAGCAAATTTAATGTTTTTCTATTAATAAGAATTAATTATTATAAATTAGATTATTTAACATTTAATATGAGTAAACTAAATTAAGCGTTTAAATGCCAGGCACCTTCACCATTAACACTGTAGTAAAATTACTAACTACATAAGCCGTATTTACTCACACTGTTTTATCCTGAATACCTGCAATATTTTAACTATAAAATATATAATCTATAAAAATTATAACAAATTAAATAAGTTTTGTATCAATTGCACAGATTTGTTCTTTATTGTTAAGCATTATAAATGCACTATTAAACATCTAAATCTATACATTCACTAGGCATTCAAAATTTCATCAACTTATTGACACATGATGTAGATTTGTTAGTCTAAATCAACATACAATACGCATCGTCCTTAATTGCAAACTCAATTTAATTGCGTATTCCACTACAATAGCTTAACCGCTTACATTGTTAACAGTTGTATAATCGCAGCCTAATTGTGACTGCTTTTGTCAAATATATTACTATCACAAATTAAGTACTAGATCCATTTATTTAGGCTAATGCTTAAAATATACTTACTTTGGCATATTACAATGTGTGTTATAAAAGTGTAAAAAATATTTACAACTTGGTTATAATCAAAATGGTGCGAGTTAAACTATGCGCCTATTAAGACTTAGGAGAATGTTGACTGGTGGCGTTTCCGCGTTGCCTAATAATATGTGAACGTGTGCGTAAATTTGATTTGGAATGCGCGACATAAGTTGAAAGTAAAAGGTAAAAGTGATGAATTAGAATTAGATGAATGCTACTTAAAATATTAGTGAAAAAAAAACATGAAGAATGATAAAAGAAAAATCTTTATAAATAATATAGTTAGGTATTACCTTGTATATTTAGCATATATGCTTCTCTTCATTCTCAAGTTTCTATAACATCAACAAATTTATTCGTCTCTACCTGCATTTTGCTTTCTATTTTTGTGGCATCGTGAGAGTGCAATTTAGTATTGTTTTCTTCATCTTTATCATTTTTTTTATTCAACGCTGTATTTTCTGCAGGCACCATTTTAATTTTTTCTTAAGTTTTCTATTTTTATTTGCATACGTTCGTATCCTAGGACTAAAATAATTGTACACAATGAATTTATTCCTATATTTTTTAAATTAAATGTGTATGTAGAATACATCAAAATAAGAAAAACAAATATACTGTAAATAATATTGATACTAACATAATAATACTTTATAATAAGTGTAAAAATCAGAGAGTAATTATCCTGTAATGTTATATAATGATATAATTATATATACTAATTAGACTATACTGAAGAAGGCAGAGAGCCGAAAACGTTTTACAAATCAATAATAAGTAAGTGATATAGTTAAGTTTCATCTGCATAATGAAATATATTTGTTAGATGAAATCATGCGAGCGATGTCATAGTGACACAAGAATGAGTAGTAAATACAGAAGAGCGGGAAGTACAAAGTGCATACAATCAGCGGTAACTTAGCAGAACTCGTGTGCTAACTTTCGTAGAATCCAGTTGCGTACCGTTAGTAGTATAGAATATGCAGATTAATGCTCAAGGGGGCAGAGTGGTATAATATATATAACGAGCAATTCTCAATCTTTTAAAAACTGTAAATTTTAGCGAAAAATTCCCAGTTGAAAAGAACCTGCTTGCGATTGATATTATATTTTTGTATCATACAAATTAAATGATAATTGTTTATTTTTAATGTCAAATCAACATATATTATGGTAAGACATCTGCCTGTAGCAGTGACTGCGATGAAGACACGAGTTCGAATTCTGTTGGGGGTATATCCAATACTCTCTACTCGATATATTCTCACGGTATCCAATCTCAATAACTGCTTGCTATACCTGCCATCATGATAACGATGGTTGGTGATTCAGTATAGTAGATGATGAGTACACGGTAGTACGCTCCATCATAAATTATTATTTTTTAATACAACATATCGTGTAGATCGGTGCGTTCTCCCACCCCGTCTTCTTCTCTTAAAAACCTATTTGAATGAAGTGATAATATTACTTTTCTTGTTTATAGTTGCAAATTTGTTGGACAAAATTTAAGCTTAAATTAAAAATCAATCAAAATATTGAGAGAAAAACCAAAACTATAATTTTCTTCTAAGTTCAATAGTATAACCTGAGAATAATTGTACATTTCATATTGCAAAATAAATATGTTCGCACTTTTGTATTGTGTAACAAAATTAGTTGTAAATTGGACAAACGTTAAATAATACGTTGCTCGCATATTTACACTCACAGTCCTTACAGTAACAGATATAAATGTCTTTTAAGATAATCATGTAATGTTTCACGTTTAAAAATACTTTGTGTTGGAGCATAGTAGCAAGTTAGCAAACTCTATATCACCTGAAGCTCTTTAATTTAAATCGAAATTTTCCCTAAGGAATTGAGCGGTGCAAGCTACACGTAGATTTTCAATTCAAGTTTGGTTTGTATTTCAAATTGGTTACAAGTCTCGAGTCTCATTCAGGATTCGCTTCAAATTATACCAGCATTTAAATGAAAGTTTGTGTACATTGCAAGTGCTTAATAGTAGAACCCAAAATCGATTTGTGCACGGCATTCCGCCAGTCAATTCTATTTGTTATCAACCTAATCCTATTGATAATTATGTTATACTAATCCAAAGAAAATTTTGATCTAAATATCATCACTTTCACATGAAAGCTCAAATAGTTCTGTCATTCTTCCCTTAATGAAAAGTGAAGAGAAATAAATAGGGTAAAGATTAAAATACCACAAATTCTTTATAAGATGTCCGCATTTGGGATCTAAATTAAAAGGTTTTTTAAGACAAGCTTAAAGTTTAGGATAATAGATTAACGTAAAGAATCTCATTTCAATTACAAATAGCTCTGTAATTGATTTAGCTATAGTATAATTTAGTCAAATTTATGTTAGATTTACTGCACTATAATTTATACTCATATTACTTTACATTTAATTGTAATTACTTACATATTATTATTTACTACTAGATAAATAAGATTGATGCATTAGTTGTAAAGAAGTAATTTGACCTAATCTTATAAACATCTTAATTTTACAAATCTTTAACTTTTTTCCAATCATAGAAGATTACTTTTTGTCTGTTAGATGTACTCCCATTGACACAGTCATCATTTTTAATTCTTGCACTTTGTTTATTTGTTCCCACTCCCAAACGTAAATAAACGAGCAAACAGTGAATGAAACTTGACTAATATTTACACACCAATCCATTCACTACCACTTTTTGTCAATTAATTATGAAAGTCAAAGCCAGCCAACTAGAAGATACCCTGGCAATTGTTATACGTTTATTGTATCGCTTTATAGAGAGCTCCAAAGTTTCCAATTCATTGTGCCCAATACAATCCATTATCGGAAACAGGCATACAAAGAAACAACAGGACAAAACGGAGGGCACAACAATGTACTTCGTAACAAAGTATGCGGCGATACAATGGCCAAAATAATTGATTAGTAAATGTTTATAATACCAGTGGCAGTTTTGTATCAATTAATCATTTATCAAATTTACAACAAATTGATGTCATTGTTTAATTTAATAGATACTGGTGTGCGTATTTCTAGTTTCAAAGTCAAAATGTCAGAACACATTAAAAGACTAATTGCACAAGAAAGATTATAACGGGTTGCAACACCACAAATCCGCTAAATTTTACGATTACATCTATTTTACTAAGACTTACGACTATATTTCCAATAGGTCCCAGACTGCTTGAAGTACGCATAGATTTTATGAGATTTCCAAGTGGACATTGTCCCATGCTGAAATGCATCTCGTTTAACTTGACCTCCATTGCACCTTTGTCATGTTTAATTTCGTCTACATGTCACTGACCATGACCAAGCAAATTTATTAATAGCTAAAATTTAAGAAACCTTCTCTTTGCAACTGCATCTTTACACTTGTTTTTAATCTTCTTGATAAAAGAAGGCAAGATAAGTTATGGTTTGAATTCATTTTTTCATGAATTCATGAGTTGTGCAATTATAGAGCAATTATTTTTTAAAATTAAATAGAAACTTATTTGAGATACGTAACAAAATAGGGTTTAAAATCTTAAAAAAACCTTCAGGACAAACGTGGTCTGGCTAATAATACAAATACAAAAATAAATACTTTTTATATAAATAAATATTCGATTTAAAATTAAAATGTTCTTTGCGGTCTTATTGATTTAAAGTATGAACTAATTCTGTAAAGTTGAATCTAGTGTGCTGCATTCAATAGTGATCTGTGTTCTCCTGTTTTCATAGTTACCTAGATGATGTAGTTGTGCTTTTGAAAGATAGAAGCGCTTACTAGGTACAGTCGCTCAGCAAAACAATGAATAATGAAAAACTTTATGATTTCAAAAATAAGATAATCTGGAAAAGCAAATTTCCAATCGATTTGGCATTCACGACACTTGCCTTATCAAAAACAGATCGTTTTTTTGGAATTTCGATTTCAGTGTTTGAACACATTTTGGTTTCGATTTGATGTTATTCCACAACTTCCGTAACTATTATTAGATCAGAGTGTTGTTGAGTGTGGTTACAAAGTGTTTAAGATTTATTATGTTGATAAAACTTTACTATACACATACTTTTAGTTGCTTGGTAAAACGTTTTCGGCATGTTGCCTTCTTCAATATGTGAAATTACTCTCAGAAACGAAAGATTTATACAATAACACTGTTCAACTGCAAAAGTGTAAACATGTTTGTTAAAGGGATGTAGCTGCAAATGAATTTCAATCACAACCAGAATCGTACCAAGAGATAAAGAAGATTCTTTGTATGAATATATGTGAATATGTTGCTAATACTTTACTATACACTTACTTTTCGTCACTTGGTAAAACGTTTTCGGCATGTTGCCTTCTTCAGTATACAAGGTGTAATCAAAAATTAAGGTATTAATTAAGAATTTAATTGAAAAATATACCATGTAACTAATTTCACATTTCTTCCCTATTTTGATATATATATATATATATATATGCAACTACAAGTAATTATTGTTAAATGATAATCATCATAACAACAATAAGTTAAAATAATAAAATAAGGTAAAACGTAATACGAATATATTTATCTGTAGAAGTTGGAAATATCCAAACTTGCTAATTTTTGGTACACCTAAACATCATTTGTATTCTGAACTTTAACCCTACACAATTATTATCCTTTATACATCAAGTATATATAATTTACTTTTCTTATTACATCTGAGACGATGGTTGCTTTCTTCTTCTAAATAAATCCATAATTCGGGTTGCTCTTCGTTCATTTTGTGCTGTTGGTGAAGATCGATTTGAGGAATCATAATCCGGTCGAACATCAGCCCCAATACCTGTTTGTAAACATTAAATTGTCAAATGTTTCTCACAAATAAATCATGCAAAATTATGAGGACACTGCACACAAAGAATTAGGAAATTTATAAGATGAAAATGTTAGTTGAAATGGTTGAATTTTCAATATTCCAGAATGGTTTGCATTCTGAAATATGTATCTGCTATATTAGAAGTTTAGTTCTTTAGTTAGAATAGATCCTCAATTCCTGAATAATGTAAAGAATCCCAAACATCCTCAACACGTTTGAAGAACTAACCGTGAATATCTCCAGTGCTATCAATTGAATTTTGCCGATGGTTGGCTGGATATACTGGTGGTTGCGTAACTGGTAATGGCGGTGGACTCTCTCCTATTATACATTTACACGAAACGAATAAGCGAATGATTAAAACAACACACTAATACCAATTGATTCCAATTTAGTATTATAATTAGGTAAGAGCAGACGAGTTAATGATATTAATATGAAGTGAAAATGTAATATGTAATTTACGTACCTATGATGGAGTGGCGAGTCGGCTGTGGTTTGTTTCCATTTTGATGAGATGGGTCGTGCCTTAACACAACATTGTCTGTTACATCCGGACTTGATGTGCGACTCGATTGAGAACTTATTTCAATATCATGGAAGTCTTGAGGCTATAGACAAACGATAGCAAACATTGGACAATTTCTTTATATTGCAGTATAATAACCTTTACCTTTTGAATTTCCATATGTAATAGTTGTTGACTGGGAGGTAATCTTGCACGAAATCCAATTTTTTGAACCCACGATGTTAAATCCTGTTCGTTTTGACATGCAAATAAATATTCAGATTGGTCGGGTATTACCAATCTCAACGTATACTTTCGCTTGTTGTAATTATCAGCAACATTGCACTGGGCATTATGTATTCCAATTGGAGGATATAAAGCCTTAGACGCCATGAAATCATCTCTATTCTTAAAGAAACAAAGAAGTTGTCCACATAATACAGTGTACAAATTCTTCCATGTCCTGTTCTGTGCCTTTTTGCCACCAACTGCTAACACTTGTTTTCTATCAATAAATCCTTCAATTTCAGTGGGCGGGACTTCATTTTCATTGATTGCCTTGCCTCTGAATGATGGCCGCCGTCTTGTTGTAAACGAAGGCGTTCGTTTGGGTGGTCTGTTTGGGGCAGCCAACTTCATACTTTCAGCTCGTTTAATATTAACAGATGATTGCGCTCGGTCTCCAAACATGAATGCAACTGAATTCGACTTGGTTAAATTCACCACAGGTCCAGCATCTGGTCCATTTCCGTTTACCCCAATTCGTACACTTGGTGGTGGTTCTTGTGGTCGTTCCTGGCGACGTTGTTCAGTTATCCGTTGCATTTCAAGTTTTTTTCGTTGATCCATTCGCTCCTGCTCTTGACGCTCGCGCTCTGCAATCTTGGCTTTGGCCTCCATTTGTTTCTGCATTATGAATGCTTCCTCCAGAAGAGTCATACGTTCTAACGCTCTGAATTTTTCTTCTTGAGCGCGAATTGTATTCTCAAAATCTTCATGCTTTTTAATCAAATCCTCAACTTGGTTGATGGAATTGCCTAGTTTTTTGTCGTTTAGTGAATCTTGACGGACATTGAGCCAATTTTCAAGTGTATTAGCTTCACGTTTAAATAATTGTACGTCCAGATTTTGTTCATAAATAGTATTTCGCGAAGTCCACGTTTTCTTCAATAAATCTAAACGATATTCTAGCACTTTAATTTTGTTTTCAATCTCTTCTGAAAAGAAATGCCCTTTTTTGATAAAATCATGGCCAGTTACAAAGAAATCTTGGAAGATATCGGATCTTGCGTCAATTTCAACTTTATGTTCCTTGTGACGTTCAATTAATAGTTCTGCGTTGGCATCATCTTGAGGAAGATCTGGTGCTGTTATCCTAGCCAACATTTCATTAATCCACGCCCTATATATACATATAAAAAATTATTAATACAAAATGCACGAAATAATAGAGTAAACATACAATAATTCTTGGTGACGATCATAATAGGTTTGCAAATTCTCAGACTGCTTTAATTTCTCCTTCCTGCTATCACTCTTATCTTTCAATTCCTTCCAAGCAGCCATTGTCTCTTCTCTCTTAACTTGAATGTGTTCTTCTGCATCAGGATAACTGGCAATCAACTGCTCTGCTTCATTATCCACTTGATCCACTTGTTCACTAACTGCATGTAGCTCACTTTCAAATGCAGTATGTTTGCGAATGAACGCTTGAATACTTTCCAAATCCGTGCCATACTGTTGAATGTCCAAAATATTTTGTTTCTCTACTATCCATGCAACAGTCTCATCTGCAGTTCTATCATAAACATGAACCTTTTTAGCACCAGCCAAAGCATCTTTTCTTGCAGCAGCCAATTCCATCAAATCATCCCACAACGTTTTTAGTTCTTCCACCTTAATCTCAACATTATCCATGTGTCGACTTTCTGATTCAATCAAGTTCTGGCCCTTTAAGATACAAGCCTGCACACGTGGTTCGCTATTTGTCAAGGACGTATGGAATGTTTCAAATGCCTGAGTTAACAACTCAACATGTTCCACGTCAGTCCCATAATCCTCAGAAGCAGCTTTGGCTTGTTGATCTATCATCCATTCTGTTACATCACTGCATTCCCGAGTAAATCCAAAGTAAGTGAGAGCTTCTTGTAGTTGCTCCTTTCGCTCAGCGAGTAGGTTCAGTAAAACTTTGAACTTTTGACTGACTTGAAGCTGTTTGAAAATAAATTATATAAGAAAAAAAAAAAAACTAAGAAAATAAAAATAAACCGACCTGCTTCTTTTCAATATTATCACTATCAAAATGATTACGATCAATAATACCCTGAGCGCTTGCCGACAATTTATTGATTGTTGTATAGAACGATTCAATCTCGCATGTCAACGCTTCCAATTTTCTTTGCAAAGACTGCGTTGAGTCTTCATCTCTTCCTATTTCTCCCGACTGCAGAAGAGGTCTTTTATCGCCAATCCATGTTTCAACTTCGGCCGCTTCCGCATAATACTAAAAACAATAAATATTAATAAAAATACACCAACCATTGAATTGATAGGTATGTATTGTTACCAGTTGTGCTTCTAGTGCATCTTGTAAACGCAACCTGCGAATACTAGCAATATCTTTTAAAGCAGAAAATTTCGTGTTAACTTGAGCTGCTTTGTTCGTGATGGCATTAGCTGCTGAATGACCACTCCTGATAAGATGCGCTGATCTTGAAACTAATGCGAGCACAATTTGTTCCCTTGATAATAATTCCGATTCAAGTGCTTGATGTTTCTTTTGCAGACTTTGCACGGCTGTTAAACTATTGCCAAAGTCTCGAGATGCTGCTAATGGCTCCCTATCTGACAACCACTGAAGTTCATCATCACAATCACGAGTAAATTGCTGCAGCATCATCGAAGCTTCTAAAATATCTCTTCTAATCTGAATAGGGTCTTTAAGTTTATGGTAAATAGTAGTTAATTCATGTGCCCTGCATTGCAATTCTTCAGCCATAAAATGTTTTTGCTTTACTAACATTTCTGCAGTTTCATTAATATTATCGCAGTTTTCGCTATGTTGTTGTACATCATTTTCAAGACTGCTATGCTTTTTCAACAGATTACTAACAGTAACTAAATCCTTTCCGCAATCATTCGATTGTAGCTGTGCTTCAATATCTGACAACCACTCCTCAAACTCATCAAGAGATCGATTGTAGAGCAATGCATGATAGGCTGCATTAAGCCGATCTTTCTTAAAGTCTGAAATTTCATGCAAATGCTTCCAGTCATATTCCAAGTCATCAAGACGTTTGCCGATTTCTTCTGATGCAAAGTGATTAGCATCAGTTAATTTAGTTCCATCCTTGATTACGTCGTCTATTCTATTAGAATTTGCAAGAATTTCTGCTTCAAATGCAACGTGCTTCTGAATCTTACTCATTAAGTTACTAGAATCACGATAATTTTCATCACTTGCAACTTGAATTTGTTGAACCAGCCAACTTTCCACGTCGTGAATATTTCTAATAAATATATGTAAAGCTTTGGATTCTTCTAATTTCTTTTTCCTTTCATTTGCGGACCTAACGAGATTATTCTTTCGCTCAACTATCGCGCTGGTTCTTGATCTGATGCCAGAATTGTCGTAGACATCATCCTCAATTTTGCTTGCCAGTTCTGTCAATTCGTCAACACGAATTAATTGTTGTGAAAGCATAGCTTCAAAGTCATGATGTTTACGAATCAGCAAATCAACGGCGCGTGCATTCTCACCTATATCGTCATTATTCAAGAATGCTTCCTTCGAAACAAACCAATTATCAATTTGATCCGCTTGCTCATAGAAACCTTGTAAGTCGTTTTCGTGGTTCAAGTCATTCCTATGCTGTGTCCATAAGTCGTGTAAATTGTTGCGGATATCCTCGAGTTTAGCAACAGCTTGCTTAACTTGTGGGTCTGAATTGTCAAGTGATTTTCCAAATGCAATCATCTGCGCAAATTCTTCATTGCGGCCGTCCATTGCTACCTTAAGTTCGTTGTGATTTTCTAGTAACGCTTCGGCCTCGGCTACAGAATTGGGCTTATGTTGAGAATCCATTCTTTTTGTAATATCAAGCGCCCATACTTCAAGATCGGAGGTATTTGCAAGGAACTTCTGTTTGGTATATGCAGAATCCAAAGCTTGTCTAAAATCCAAATATAACATTAGTCAGATAAACTGCTAGAGCTGATCAAAAAACAGCTAAAAATTTTTCACCAAATTCAACTCATTTTTACGTACCTTCGTTTACCTTTGGCTTGATCTAAATAAACCCACTGCTTCTGAAGTGCATCAATCTTTTCGTAAATTGCTTCAGCACAATCTGGGAATTTTTGAGAGAATTTATAGGAATCCTTATCATGATCGTGGAGCTTCTTTGCTACAGCAGTAATCTCCATTTCAGCTGCCTCCTGTTTCCGCTGCAGGGTTTCCACAGAGTGCAAATCTTTCCCAACATCATCCACCTCCATCGCAGATATCTTCTCATTAATTCTCTGTTGGGTGTCAGCAATGTCTCTGTTAAAAGTGTGAATTTCTGCCGCACCACTAAGTTTGTTTCTATAATCATCCAAGGCTCCTTGCAGTCTCTTCCACTTGCCAACAAAATTATCTCTTCGTTCCTGAACACCACTATGTCCTTGGTTCATTAACTTGTCGGCTAATTTATTAATACCTTTAATTCTGGCATCATCAACTCTCATATCAGAGCCAACATCATCTAATTTTCTTTGCAATGCCTGACAATGTTCATAATCCCGACCTGTATCTGCTGCCTGCACCATCACTTCCTTATCACGAATCCAAGATTCTATTTTGTCCAACTGATTGTTGAATTCAAGAATGTCTTGAGCTTCCTCCAGACCACGGCCGCGCATTTCAATCTCGTTAATTAATTTCCTCCACTCTAAGTCCAATTCAGCTAATTGTCTGCCAATACCTTGGGAAGCTTTATGTTTCTTGCTAATTAAAATCTTTCCTTTTTGTCTGATCTCTTCAATTCTGCCTAAATTAGCAGCAATTTCAGCTTCAAAAGCTTGATGTTTCTGTAACTTCTTTATTTTCTCCTCCAAGTTGTTTATAACTTCACCAGATTTAGTATCTGCATGTAATTTTTTCTCTTTTTCTGCAATCCATAGCTTAGCATCAGCCACATCTCGAATAAATCCTGCATATAGCAATGTGTGTTCCAAGTTCATACGTTTTACAACACACAATTGCTTTACCTTCAATCTCTTGTTTTGTATTTCTGCAAGACGTGCAGCTATACTGTCGCTATCAAAGTGTCGCTGACTGATCAATTTGTTGCCAGTCTTCATTAAGTTATCATACTTTTCTTCTTGACTATTAAAAATCTTTTCAAATTCTTCATGTTTCTTCATTTGTGTGGAGACTTCCTCAACTGTTTCGCCAAAGTCCTGGTTGCATAATGCAGCTTCCTGTGTGTTGCATGAATTTTCTAATTGCTTTGCATCTCTTAGAATATTGTGTAGATCAATCAATTGATCCAAATGAATATCCTTGTTCTTCCAGGCAGTTAACAACTTCTGGCGTTCTTCAAACAATGCGTTGCAACGTTCAACAGCCTCCTCCGCGTCAATATGATCAGTTTGATGCATTGCAGTTGCCATATCACGAACAGCAATAAATGCATCTTCACGTGCCTCAATTTCACCCCGAAGTGCATTGTGTTCATCTTTTAATGTTTGTGCCCTAGCAGCACTGCGAATGTTCTCTTCTGCGTTCATAGCTAAACGCATGCCAACAGCCCAATTTGCTAGATCTCTGACTTCAGTCAGAAACTTTTGCAAATCAACATTCGCTTGTAAATGATCTCTGCGACTTTCAGTCGCATCTTTCAAATTGTGCCAGGCGTTTATGATTGTATCCTGTTGTTGTTGAATTCTGTCTTTGTTATTAGGATAAGTTACTTTTAGCTTAGCTGCGTCGTCAATAAGGACTTGTAATCGAGCTTCCAAAGCAACGAGTTCATTTTCAAACGCTTCTTGTTTTCGTAAGAGATGAAGGGCGGTGTTAAGATCTCGCCCAAGTTCAATTCCTAAAGAAGCTGTTTTTTCATGAATTCTGGATAAAGCGTCACTGACATCGTGGTGAAATCTATGAACCTCACCAGCAGCTCGGAGCCTTTTATCGCGGTTTTCAATCTGTTGTCGGAGTGACGTCCAACGAATTCTAAAATAACCGAAATTATTTTTATCTAATTGTTTACTAATAACAAAACAATCCAACACTATACATACACAACAAAAAAGCGAAAGTCTAAGTACAAGAATAGTTAAGTTCACCGTATGTCACCCAAACTTATAAAAATAGGGTCTACTTCACTATATCTAAAACATTAGTCCAATACCTACATGCACTGAACAAAGTCTCACTAATGTAATTAAACAATTTGATTATCCAAGTATTTCATTACTAAGAAATTAGTATAAACTTTTAATTGATAATATAAATCAATACATACTCTAGTTGACTTTGCTCCTTCTCAATGTCAGTAGTGTGAGGACTATCATTGGCAATTAATTTCTCTGCTAAATCCTCACATTGTCTAAACCTTTCAGAACCGGCCTCAATTCGATGCTTAAAGTCATCAAACTTGGCTTGGAGCAACAGCAAGTGCTCATAGTCCTGCCCGTAATCCTCCGATGCAGCTTGCTGATATTGTTCTGCTATCCAATTCTTCAATTCAGCAGACTCCAAGAAATACTCATGCCTAAACATAGATTCCATAAGTTTGCGTTGTCGCAATACTGCTTTACGCTGTAAGGAACGAACTAAATGTTCCAAGGAGGCTTGACGTTCAGAAATGATCTTTGAATCTGGATGCCCAGACTGTACCAGTGATTGGACACCTCTCCCCATTTCGGCAATAATATTGCTGTAAGTATCTAGTTCTAGTTCCAAGGCCTGGAAATGTAATATTGTTAAATTTGTTCAAAATAACTTTTGTAAAGGAAATTACCTTATGCTTTGTTAACAAAGTAGTAGAAGCATTTCTATCCCGCCCAACATCTGTACTGGAAAGGGCACCATCCCTTTCATTCAACCAAGATTCAACTTCATTAGCTTCAAAGAAGTATTCTTGAGCTTTAAGAGACAATTCCAACGTTTGGGCACGCGCCATTGCAGCATCGTTCAACTCTTTCCATGCGTCCTTTAATGACTTACAAAGTTCGCCAATCTTTACTTTCTCAGGATGTGACTGTGCAATCAAATTGCTACCAATACCTAAGGTTTTATCAACAACACTTTGATGACCCGAAATTTCATCTTCAAGTTTCGTATGTTTCTTGTACAAAATCTGAGCTTGGTGAAGATTTTGACCTAAAGTCGTTGATGTCGCCAGTGGCACATGGTCCTTAACCCATTGTAACTCATTATTTAAATCGAAATTGAATTTGTGAAACTGAAGCGATTCATCGAGTGCTTCCCGACGTTGTTTCATGGGTGCGTCAATGGATTTCAAACGACGTTGACATAAAATACCGTTGTCTGCATAGACCTTTCCATCTCGCTCATCACCATTGCCGCATTGTTCAACTAAGTCATTAATCCTTGCCGCACACTGTAATCTTTCATTCTCGATCATCTCATGCTTTTTCATAAGATCTCGACACGACCGCATATCAGAACCAACATGTGTGCTCTTTAAGTTCTTCTCAATGTCGTCAAGCTTGGCGTTGACATCATTTACATTTTGATTATACATGTGTTGAGACTCTGCTTCACGGAGTTTACGTCCTTTATCAAGTGAAAGCCGCACAAGACTTTCCCATTCATCATTAAGATCCTTTAAGTTGCGACCGACGGCATCTTTTTTGTAGTTGCCCTCTGCAATTAACGCTTGGCCCATTTTATTGACTGCTCGCAATTGTCCCTCATTAGCACGTAGCTCACGCTCGAAATCTTCGTGTTTCTTAATTTTACGTTCCAAGTTGGTGAGATCTTTGTAACTTTCATCTGTTGCGGTTTTCTGTTTATCAGAAAGCCATGCTCTAATATCGTGAACTTCTGCGCAAAACAATTGGTAATTTTTAGATGCCTCCAAGGCATTGTAGCGTTTCTGAGAAAGTTCTTTAACTTTTTGTCGGCGTTCCAAAACTTGCGTACGTCTAGTGTCAATACGTTGACTATCGTAATGATTGTCTTTGATTAAATTATCGGCTTTTTTATCAAATGCATTGATACTTGGCTCTTGTGCTACCAAAGTGTTGGCGAAAGTACGGTGCTGCTTAAGAAGAGCTTCCACTTCGTCCAGAAATTCCTATAAGTAATTCACTACGCATTAGAACAAAGCAGCTAGAAGTAAATATTTTACTTACCCCCAACTGATAGAATTCCAAAAATGCTTCATGACTTGAAGAAGCAGCATCAATTTTATCCGCATCCTTATTAAACATTTGAAGTTGAAGACACTGTTCTAGCCATTTTTCTTTCTCATGCCACCCTCGTTTAAGTGCAGCTTGTTCCTCCAGCAACCTGTTAATCTTCTCAGCTACATCAATCATATCCGGGTTAGATTTTAACAACTTTTTGCCCAAGTCTGTAACTTGTTGAAACTCATCATCGTGGGCTTTGATATCTTGTCCTAAATCCTGATGACTCTTAATAAATTTTGCAGCAGTGTCTACGTCCCTCACAGTTGTTTCAGCATTAAGCTGATTTTTAACATCAGATACCCAGCTTAGCAAGGATTGAGAACTGTTTGTGAAAATCTGTTGCCCCACTGCATCCTCTAATCGTGTACGTCGCTGTAAGGCTTTTTCTTTGACCTGCGCCCACAAATCTCGAATGTCCTCCATCATCTTGCCAACTTTGGCTTTCTCGTGTGGGTTGGAGGTAACCACTTGTTTCGCCAATGAATCGATGTCGTTAACAGTTTTCGCAATGGGTGTGATGTCCCTTTCAAGTTGTTCGTGCCGACGTTGCAATGCCTGTACTGTCTTAAGGTCATGACCAAGCACGTCGGAATCCAAATTGCTTAATTTCTCGTGCATGCGTTCTTTAGCTTCATCGCAATTGCTGAGGAACACCTCAACAATGCTGGCACCTTCCAAACTTTTTTCTCTTTGTGCACGAAGCCTGTTGAGGCGGTCCCAGGCACTTACAATGTTCCGATAGCGTGCGCGGACTTTATCAATTTGCGAATGCTTTTGTTTCTCGAATTCTTTCACCTCAGCATCGATTCCATCGAGTCGTTTACTACTAGCCGATAAATCCGTAATGAATTTCTGAAAAAAAAAACATAAACCATTGCATTGCTATATACTTCACGGTACATTTCTACCTTACCTTGTGTTTTCTTTTCGCTTGATCCACATTTTCTGAAGGATCATCCGTTGTAAATATTTTCTCTTTATCTTTGATCCATTTATCAAAATCGTCACATTCCTTGTAAAATCCAAACAACCTAATAGAATCCTCTAGCAGGGCGTGTCTCTTGGAAGCCAACTCTTGGCATTCATTGTAAGTATCATTGATTTGTTTTTGTCTCTTAGGCACCGTATTACTATCATCAATCATACGTTTGTTTGGTTTCGGCGGGCGAATAAGCTTTACTGGTACCTGCTGTGGTACCATTTTGATTTTCTTGACTTTCTGCATAACTTTGATTTTCTCCTGTTTATTCACCTTCAACTTCATCAGTCTGGGTTCGATCATACGAACATAATTGGCTGGAACAAATCCTTCAATTCCGTCCGCTTTCCTAACACACCACCAGTCTGCATTGGTTTTGCTCGTTAGGAACATGATCTCCCCCTTTGTCATTTGAATACCATGCTCGTTAAAAGGAAACAATGCCTGAACCTGCGGGATTTTTCTCTCAGTCAATACTAATCGATTTTCAACCTTCTCAACTGGTTCCTCCTCATAAACTTCTACTGGAACCAATCGCGTCTCGTAAGTGGTTTCTTCCACCGGTTCTTCAACTCCAGTTTCAGGCGTTAGGTCCATATTTGAAATGCCAGAAGCAATCAAACGTTCAGCTTGATCGTTCAAGCTTTGAATGTCACCCTTGTACGCGTTTAATTCGCTGTGCAAATCGCGGTGTCGTTGTAATAGAGCTTGCGCGCTAGGCTCGTCTGAGCCATAATCCTTGGACACTAAAATAGCTTTCTTCTCATTCAAAAACGAGTCTACTTCATTTGCATCCGCGTAAAATTGATAAGCTTCGGCTGCGTCTTTGAGACGAATTGTCCTGTCATTTGCAAAATGCTGCAAATTTTCCCATTCCTTGTTATTAGTATCGATGTGTTCTTGGATTTGTAAAGAATGTTGATGTTTTTCGTTGATTAACTGCTTTGCCATATTCTGCAGCTGATCAAACTTATTGTTCCTTAGTTTTATTTCGTCTAACAACAATTTATGCTTCTGCTGAAGTCGTAATACTCCGGGAAGATCTTTAGCAGTAATAGCCGCCAAACAAATTCGTTGTTTTTCGATAAGCCATGCTTCTTCATCTTCTTGATCTTGTAAAAACTGATAAAAATTGCGTGCTTCTTCTAATAACGCACGCCTCTGTGCACAAGCATCTTGAACACCTTTGTAAAAGGCGGACAAAGCATCCAACTTTTTGCGCAAAATATCTCCTTGCTGTGGAGATTGGGCAATTGCTTGATCACCCAATCGCATCAATTTACGTTCAGTATTTGAGATCGCCGTCACTTGTAATTCCTGCAAGGCATGTTTCTGCAGCAACTCCTCCACGTCGTGGAGATGCATTCCAGTGCTTACAGACGACACGTCGTTCTTCAATTGCTCCAACGTCGATAGAGTGGTATCAATCTCGCGCAAAACTGCCATCACGCTGCACATTCGATTAAGGTTGTTCTTGTGCTTCTCCACTAACTCCAACAACGTCTTCCATTTCTGCATAACATCATCATGCTGCTTTTGAACCTTTGCAGATTCGCGATAGTTCTCGCGTTGAAGTTCCTCACATTTTAGTGTCAATTCATGAATGCGTTCCTTCCTCGGTAAAATATCCGCACTAATCGCTTCGTGCTTCTTCACCGTTGCTTCTACTTTTGTTAAATTAGCGCCATAGATTGGATCTGACAGCACTTGGATCATTTCCGTCAGATAGACCGAACGTAGAATACTCTTTCTCTCAAATTGCAAGTATAAATGCTCTAAGCGTTGCAAGCGCATCAACTCACTGCGCAATGCAAGTTCCCGATGATGTTCAGCTTTCTGGAGTTGGTTCCAGGCCCGTTCTATGTCCTGCAAAAGTTTTCCATCGGATGGAACAAAAGTAGGCTGTCGGATGTCTTCTTTGAGCTGTGAATTAATATTAAAAAACAATGCTTCAATTTCACTGCGCTCCTTATATTTAGGTGGTTTTTCTACATTGCGGTAGTGTCCAAACTGCACAAGTAAATGCTGAATACCTTCCAGAGAATTTGGAAATTGTCTGTTTTCTAATAAAATCACTGTACGGTGGATCCATTCTAACAAATCCGTCGTTATTTTATCATAACGCAGTTTCATTTTATCTGCGTCCATCATACGCTTCAGAATTTTTTCAATACGTCGTCCGCTCTTGGCTTCATTCTTCATGCGAGCGAATGTATGGTAATACGATGCGACATAGGTGATAATACTTTTTTCGTCCGGACGACTGGTATCAATATCTTCAGCATCCAGCAATCGTGGAATCCCGAGCTCGTTGTTCGCAACATCGAACGCGTGGTTCAAATTTTCAATGTGCGAGTTAGATGCCAGTTGTTTGTAGTCGAAGAGTTCCGGGCGATGCGAATGAATGAGGGCGTTGAAACCCAATCCACTGCGCCACGAACTCGAGAAGTCATTGATGTTCACACCGGAATAACCGTGCGTTTTTCGCTGTACCCACAAGAGCAGAGCATCTTTGGCGGATTTCTTTTCCGAGCTTTCATTCTCCTCGTCCTATGTAAGATGAAACCATAAGCGGCGTGCATCGAAGAACAGAGAGTCAATAAAATATAACTTACCACATCGATTTCAATTTCCTGAATTTGAAACCTTAAAATGATTGTCCATATTAATCCCAGTACCAGAGTTGGTATACCGTCGACAATATCTTCGGCCCCTATACTTTCAAGACGCACTTTGGTATGCAAAAACGCTAAACTTTTGTTGACATTTTCGATTTTGTGTACTCTCATACGACCTTGATTTGGTTTTGCTAGTTTCTCCCCGGAAATAATTTCCAAGAGCTTCAGAAGTTTTTTGCCATCCGCGAGGTCTTCGAAGAGGTCTCCCACCTCCATCCGAGCCTGACATGATTTCAATACCATTGTACTACTTATACGAAAACAAGAAAAACAAGAAACCCTACCTTCTGAAGAAAGGAATTGATCCATTTTGTGAATGTTTTCTTTTGGATGTACAAACGTTCTTCTTGCAGAACTTTAATTCGTCCTGCTTCAAACTTTTGCACCTCGTCCCTCTGCATCATGATATTCCAAAAACGTCTGTCTGCCTCTGGATCATAATGGACCTCGCCACCAACTGGAAAACGAAATATTCATGATTAGCTACAACTTACAGAAGCAAACTTGCAAACAAGCAAATGTCCATCAAACTAACAATGACTGCCTACAACCAATTGTACACCACCGTGCCATTTTAGATGGCTTCGAACTCTGAATAAACACATACAGTTACAACTTAATATAATAAAGTTCAAAGAGTGTATGGCTTCTTCGCCCTTAATATGCAATGGTCTAGTAATCTGCCTAGACCACCGAGAAAGTCTATTCAGTTGCAAAATATCAATCGAAGAAAATGAATTCGCTAAAACATGACCGAGTTAACATTCCTTAAATGGCAACAGATAGAGAAACCAGCTGCACGTAGTTATTGTTGCAGTCCTATTTCATGAGATAATAAATTAACAACTCAATTGCCGCAGTTGGAAGCCAAATATGACAAGTTGAACAATAAATACTAACGTGGAAATGGGTTAGATATATTACGAGCCCTTATATGCACTGCACTTATGAATTATCACATAAATCATATTTGTACCCAATACAGAAACGAATTGCCATTAATTGCCGAAATATTTACTTGGCCACACCTATGATTTAAGCTGAAATTATTATATAAGGTAATCACAGAATACCACTAATTGATATCGGTTAGGTATTGCAAACCCAATGAACAAATAGCAACTATTACCCTGGCTCATTCATATTTCACATCTAACTTTGCGATGTTCTCTAATGATTTATTTTATCGCAAGTACTGATAATGTACTAATCTTTGATGGTAAAAATATTTACTTTGGAAACATTACAATAATTCGGTTGAATAACATTCTGTATTCTACCTTAGAATATTAAAAAGATTATTCTACTTTAAATTATATTTTTTATTATTCCCTTCATTGAATTAGTGCAAGAATGTTGTTTTTTTCTGCTCCCAACGTCCTTCAACAAACAACATTCTGAAAAGACAAGCAGCCATAACATTCCATTGGCTTCAATAAAACATAGTTGCACATGCGATGTACTCTCAACAGGTCGATTATGCAATCACCACTTTAATAAAAGGAAAAAAATGTACAATTTGCACTGTTTTGTTATCAATATGCAAACATTTATTAGCTGTTTGGCAATAGTAATAGCAAAATAAACAAACAGGGGAGATAATTATCTAGTTGAAACATGTCCGGCCTTTTATTTTTTTATAGATTGATATTGCAAAAAGTAGAAAATTCAATTGATAATGCAATAAATTAGATAATATAAATTCCTATTTGTTCGGCGATTTATTTTAAAATAGAATGCAACTCACAATAGAAATTAAGTTCTGATGATTCGAAAAATATACTCCAAACAAAAGAACTATTTGCATATACAGCATGATGTCATAATTTACTGTAGCAGTGTTAAAATGATGTCATTCCAATCATCTAAAATGTATATTAGTTCAAGTTAGCTGTGTATAAGATTTATAAATTTAAATCGTTCCTATATTAAACACAATATCATCATTGTCATCCGTAAAGAAAAGTAAATCATGAAAATAAATGTTACTTAATTCCATTAACCCCTGTAGACCATAAAAGTATCTTAGAATATCGTTGAGTGCGGTAACACTTACTTAATATTATAATCTGTAAACCGTTTTCCGCTTACTGCCTTCTTCAGCAAAGTCCTTTAACTGAAGGTACAAGAGGTAATAAAGAAAGCAGCAAACAAACGAAAACGTTTTACAAATCAATATTAAGCAAGTGTTATAGTTATCTTTCATAAAAAGTATCTTATTTCCAATTCCAGAACATAATTTAATCGACACTCCGTAAATAATGATTAATTCTTTAAACTTATTTGAACTTTTGTACTGTATGATTTATCTTCGATTTTATCATATATTCAATCAAGTAATTCCATGCATTATCAAAATTCTTATAATAAAACATTTTAAATATGTTAAGTTTTTTAAAAAAAAAACAATTTAAGCCAAGCCGCAGTAATTCTTTACAAAAAGTGCCACTACTTCCTTATAGAGGTCGCAAGTTACTTAGAAATATTTAACTTGAACAATATTATTCCATTATTTATTATTTACCATGCACTCTCCATTGAATGCAGTGTAATTCAAATTTATAATATAATTAAATCAACAGAATGTAAAACAATAAAGTGTCTGGAACTAAGTGATATGTTACCACTCTCGCTAAAATGCGTGCAATCACAACATACCAATAACTTTATTGCACTATACGCTGGCGATAAAAGAGCTTATCCTTTATAAACACATAAATAAATTGCACTAGATTTCTCCCAAATACCATACACGCTCATAAATGTCCAACAAGCGCAAAATATTAAACCAAATTACATTTCATTCTCCTTGCGAATCATAGCACTAAGTTAAATGTGACGCATCAAATCGTAATTATTTGCAGATGAAAATACTTGTTGTATATTCATGCATCAGCTTTCCCAATCTCAACTCATTCTCAGTTGAAATACTTTGAGGAATTTGCAACATTAAAGAAACCGTAGAATCGATATAAAAATTGCATGTTCTAAATGTCAGAGACGTAATGCTAAAATTGACCATCCCGCATGGATATATGAAATTGAGAAAATAGAGGTATGCTTGTACATTTCCTATCTGTGCGCATGTAAATGCCAATTGTTGCTCAGAATGCAAGGTAATCAAGTTATTTTCATCTACATCTATTCCTACTGCATATTACAAATGCAGCAAGCAGCACAGTAATTAACATTATTTCATTATGCGAATATTAATTATAATAACAATAACGGCGAGAATAAATATATCTACACCCACATATCTATCAATAGGATCTTTAAATTAAAGTAAACATGCATGTTAATTAAAATCAAGTCGAAATAACTTGTAACATTGAACTATATATCACCTATGGCGTGACTGAACGTAAACATGGCATATTTCCACATTATATCTAATTACTCTTAATTAACGTGAACCGAATATAAGATAATTGGATCACTGTCACATGCAAGACTTTGACCATGCCACATATTTCATGATTTACCACTTTTCTAGTGTAAAGAATACCCGTTGTATTTATTCGCGATAATTATGCAAATATAGTGTTTATTTGCGTTCGAAATGGAATGTGCAATAAGCTTAGAAACCTATGAAAAGGTAAAGAAATCAATCTTCTAGTAAAGACGTAAACAATATTATTTCTAGTTGGCACCAAACAAAAGCACGATGGCAAAAATCACGTTCATGTTGTGATGAAACCAAATCATCCCAAAATTGTCTTATAGTTCTTTTCTAGAAAAACAACAAAAAGTGAGAAATTCTTTCAGCAGGTCATTTGAAAGCATAATGCAGCGGAAATTTTTCGGATCCACGGAGAGATTTTACTCATAATATCTGAAAAAAAAAATAGAAAAAAAAAACCTTGAAGGCAACTGGAAAATCAATTAAGAACAGAAAAACGACTTTCAGATTTGTAATTTAGGCGATTTCCAGCTTTGGTAATGAGATCATTGAGCTTTAATCACTACTCTATTTACGAATGCAAACTAATGCATAATTATGCAAGGAAATTGTCGTTGTCCATTATGCATTATTATAAATCAAGAATAAAACAAAATCCTCAGTGCAATGCATCAATAAATATTATTCATTATGTGGATAAAACGTAGCAACAACTTCAGTATAGATTTATTTAGTAGTTTGTTTTATAGAACATGTTTATTTGAAATGTTGAGTAGGGATGGTTGGCTATTTCTTTTATCGTTACTGAAGAAAGCAACAAGTCGAAAACGTTTTATAAATAAATATTTAATTAGTGTTATAGTTACACAACAATACTGTTATTTATTCGGTAGCACCTCTTCCGGCTCTTATTTATGCTTCTTACAGTACTATGTTTATATAATAATATACAACTAGTGATTATTATGTTGATTATTTGTTTCTGAAATGCTTACATCCATTTGAAGTGACTGCGTCTTGCTTCCATCGTCCCATTTTTCACTTATTATTATTCACACAGTCACTTTGTTAACATAATTTTGCTTTATGTACCATGTTGGATTGTGTGAGAAATAGCGTTGCGCGTTGATACACTGCAAGAGGTCCCGCTGTTGAAACCGAACTAAATCTGTTCTTGTAGCCTGTATAGGGTATAGCAATGAAACCTGGTGCAAGACCACAAGGAGAGGTAGAGTGCAAACCGGGAGTAAAGGAATGTAAAGTCAGATGCAAACTATGGTATTGTAAACCGATACTTTTTCACTAGCTGAAACCAGTACTACGCACTTCAGCGCACAGTTTCTACATTTATCGCCCTTCCCTTCTTTTCATCCAACCTCGGCGACACTTTCAGGCAGAATCTGTTTTCTTTTTTACCATTCCTCGCATAGTGCGCTGTACATGTTCCGCCAGCATTGCTTGCAGATGTATTTTAAGCTAAAGATTTATTCCTCTTCAAGCAAAAAGCTTGTGTGAATTTTCCTCACAATTGTCACTCAACTGGCAAGATGGACGTTAATTAACGTAAAATACCTGAATATAATTAACGCCTCATCGGTGATATATTTATACCAGGAAGGAAATAAAGCTAATAGTTCGTTTACTTTGATTGTATAGGTTGTTTCCAGCATGCGTCAAACAGGTTAAAAATAGGAATCACCTAGGGCAATGCAGTAAGCATGTGCCAAACCTAAACACGTGAGCAGTTTCCGTTTTATTTCTTGTGTCGCCTTTGATTGCATCTGGCAGCCATCAACCAGGGGCATGCGGCAAGAAGCGTGAATAATTCCCGGTGTAAGGGTAAAAAGATCAAAACTCGTTCAAGAATTTCAAATGGAAATAACATACATTGCTTTAGGGTACAAATATAATTTATACCTGTGAAATAAATTTTAAACAATATTAGATTAAATAATATTTATCAGCCTCTAGCATTAAAATCTGTAATTGAATTGGTTTCATGACAACTTAAATTTGATTTTTGATTCAGGTCAATTTAAATTCAAAAAGTTTTCTTCTCTCTTTAGGGATTTTTAAACAGCAATAAATAAATCATTAGTAGATTCGACCTATGGTAAAGCCAAATTGGAGTCACGATCAACCCAAAATTAAACATCATTAAATTTCTTAAAGATGCAGTTAAAATTCCTAATAAATAACTAAAAACATACTTAAAAACTCAACGACATTAATATGACCCATGTGAGGTTTATTCACATTTTACCTAATTTGACCAATGCTTGACCTCCAATTAAAAATCAATCAAACTGAAATTTTAAGCAAAAAGAACACAGCACAAGGAATGTCACCTATGTTCAGTTAAATTAGTTCCCAACATAAAATACCAAAACATTCGAATGTTTTATGTAAAGAAAGCAACGTGAGGAAAAGCTTTCAGCTTAAGTCCTTATGCCCCATCAGGACATAAAACCCACTTATACACTGCGTCATCAAAATTATCAATTTGCAGACAGAAATGTAGTCGTTAAAATAATATCGCAATCACGCATACGTTTATTATCAAATCAATTTGTTTGTGTCTGAATGTGATGATAATTTACGGTACATTGTCCCGGCATCAACAAAATTCACTAATCGGAACAATAAAAACAGACAAATGTTCACCATTAACACCACACGAGATTAAAACGCCATAAAATATATTATTAATATGGAATCTACGATAGTTCGTAGGTACATCTGCCCACAAGCGCACTAAAACCATTTGAAGCATCTTAAAGGCTTCTTGAATGACAGCATGAACAAAGCACACTGCCATCCACGCCTATTGCTAATAGTTTTACATACGACATGCATTTACCCAAAAAGACGTTAAAGTGTAAATGTTTTCCGACATTGATTCCATTGTACAATGCCGCCCATTACGTAGTTTGCGCACGTTTAGTCGGAATGATGTAACATGTCCAAAATTCCTTTAAATGCTAATTATCTAGTATTTAGAATGACTTCACGGACATAAAATCGCGAAAATCATACTGGTAAACAAATCACCTTCGGGATTGTTATGTTAATATCCAGAAAAATTAGCATGGTAATACTGAGAAGTGAGAACAATGAATCTGCTCGCAATCACCAACTGCTTTTGTTCTACTTGCGACTATTAATTATGCTCAGACGATTTTATTTATTCAATAATACTACAAATTAAAAACAATAAGACTGTAATGGTAGACATTAAGTGTGCCAGATTTTCGCCTGCTTCAATTGTAACTGCAGCAACAGCGGTATAGATTTAAAACAAAAGATTTTTTAAATATCATACGTTTATTAGCAATGGGGAGACATAGGAACCAGTTTCGGATATTTCG
>JAODIE010026777.1:276182-302258 GCA_027575565.1 Diploeciton nevermanni
TTTAAAACAAAAGATTTTTTAAATATCATACGTTTATTAGCAATGGGGAGACATAGGAACCAGTTTCGGATATTTCGTAGCCTTCTCCAATAATCCATCAGATTAATGGACCAGTTTCCCTTTAGTCTTCTGAAAATTAGTTGTTCAAGTAGTGGTGTGTTGTAGACTGACTACTCCGTAACCGTTTGCACCTTGAGATCTTTATGTATGAATTGAATTGAGACATACGACGGTACATTAGTGTTTTGATTGACATCTCTGAATAATTGTCAGCTTATATTTGCATGCACAACGCCAAAATTCGACGCCATACGTCCAAATTGGTTTGATAATTAAAAGGAAAAAAAAAGTTGATATTTTATTTACTTTGAATCATCCTTGTTATTTTTCATTTTGTGTATGATCTAATCATAGATTAGATATTAAAATATAGAAGAACAATTTCAAGAAAACGAGCTAAAAACTACACACTAGAACAACATTGAACTTCAATTTTACTCCAAAACTGGAGTTCTTTCTTCAGAGTAGTGTGAAAGTTGGCTTTTGCTTTATAGATCCAATCAATATACAAGAAGCCTATGGGACATCAATTACAAAAACTTTCAGTACTATTAAAACTATGACAAATATTGTCATAGATTTTTAATATGTCCTATGATTGGAGATTAACAATATAATGTATGCTAATCATAATATTCATTTCCAGAAAGTCCATTAAAAATTGTAATTTGGCTCATAATATGCAAACCAGAATAAAATGATGAAAATAATCTGTTTCAATTGTAATCGTAATAAATAACACCGAATAGATAGCAAGAGAAAATAATTTAGATTCTAGACTTGAAATCGTCCTGATTTTTATGTATCTATGATCTAATCATAGCAACCTTACAGTTAATCAGCACTTGATGATGAATTTGTTTTCCCTTCAAACTGGCCCAAACAAGTTGAAATCATACTAATTATACACTACAATAATTAGTAAAATATGTTATAAACTGTGCTAGTTTCACTAAATTTCCAACATTAAAAATGTGCAACGGTTCGTTACGCGATTGTATACCATGTTCAAGTGAACTAAACTAAATCAAATTAGACATCCTTGTGTTGCTCATCGGCGTGCCGTGGCCACGTCCGGCAATAACAATAATGTAATCAACACAGCAAACATGCGTCAATTTACGATGTGGTCGTAATTTCTTTTATCCGGCCGACCGCGATAGTAAAGCCATCCCATGCGAATGCATACAAGTGCCCATCAATGCATGGGCGCTGGAATTTCGTCAAATTCTTGTGTGTGAACGTGTTTTGTGCACAGTTGTAAATAGTTAACACGTTCGCGGTGCTCGTACGCACGTTTACCGTTTCCAATCAGACGAAACGACGCTCAATGCGCATATTTATAACCAAAAGCTGGTTAAGCTGAAATATTGGACATTTAAATCTATAGAAAAATGTCAAATGGAGGTATGTTACATTAAATTAATATTTATGAGCCATAGACGATGTATATGTGTGATGTAATAAAATGTGGAATACAAATAACTGGTTTGGAAGAAAATCAACGCAATTTCAGTGTTTTGCAGAGAAATGTAGGAATATCAGCAGAAAAAAGCCAAACAGCCAATAGTCGTCGTAGTAGCTAATGTAGAACAATTAATTGTAAAAATAAATTTAAAAAGTTTCAAATTCAGCTCCTCCAACAAAAATACAAATTAAAGCGCAATTTTACATTCCCAATTTCATCTTTCGGATAACCATCTAAACATTATAACACATACTAAAAGTGTACACCATACTTCACCTCAATCGGTTGAAGATCTGATCTCTGCTTCAAAATCGAGGTGCAAGATTCCACCCGCCCACACATCCATACAACTTTGCAAGTTTGAATGTATAGCTATATTGAAAAACATCCATAGTGTACAAATAACCAATAACATTTAAAACTATTATAAGTTTTGTAAAGCAAGCTAGTTTATAAGCCGCACAACCCATTCCCAAAAAGATTATCTTATCGCAATATTCCATTATCTGTGAATATAAAATCAACAAATTGTTGTTTTTTTTTTATGCAGAATTAAAATTAATGTTAGACTAATTTTTAGATCAGGCTCCTACGCCAAAATTTTGCTAATACCAACAAAATATATTCCGATTTCTTTCTTTCTGGCCGATTACTATTTTTACCTTCTTCAGCTCTACATCAACAATTTATTTATTTACCGCTTCATCAAATCAAGACATGTCCAAATAAATAATTAAGACTCATTAGGCTTCTGATTGCAGAGCAAGCCCAAACCTACATCTAAGTCATACTTCCATAACTACGACGTTACTATATCCACCTGACACAATTGCGTACAGTTATTATCGTTATCGTTCCGGTCAAAACACACATTTTCTTTTTGCCGCTCCAATATCGTTAAACCTAGGTTTGCCATTCATGCCGACCACAACCATTAAATCCATTTAATGAAACAAATGCCAGCTACTGCTGCTCCATGCTATCGTGCAATCTCACAATCGAGGCGGTAACATCGGTAACATGATTCAATTTGACTATGCCGTGCGCATTGCAGACTGCATGCATGTCATCACTACTTCTGTAGAAGATGGATACATTTGCCTACGATGAATGGAAAGGAGGTCATACGCTTTGAGGAATGTTTTGATGCAAAGCATGAAGAGAAATTGAATTCTCACCGGTTGCTACAAAAGCCGCAAGCTCCATAAGTCAATGATTCAAAGTCGCATGGGTCGGCCTTACAGGTGAGTAAAAATTTGCACATAACCGGAAAGCAATACACCGGAAGTTGAATCATTTCTTTCAATGCAACGAATGTACATAATGGCCAAACATTTGCGGAGTTACTCAGCCGAATCTGTCATATAAGGTAAAATAATAATACCTGATTGAGATTACTAATAGCAGATGACCTATCTGCTAAGAGAAAAGCACATTTTACTTCGATTACAGCACGCTAACTGCAGTGATCTTCGGCTTTAGAAAAGCGAATGCAGTTAATTTGTAATTTATAATCGATGTAAACGCGTACTTTGTAGACAAGCAGGAATCAATTCCAAGACAATTCATTTCCGCTTTACATAAGCAGGTAATGGGCTAAACCGGTGTGTAATTTGGTGCCGTGCGGCTTGTTATGCATATGCCATCGACGAAAACAACGCTTAGATGAACTCTGAACTTTTGTGAAAGTTACGGAATGCAGGTGCATACAGACACAGGTGGTACTCATTTCGGTAGAGATAAGTTCAATGAACACGATTGTAATTTTAGCGATTTGATATGACTTAAAATCACAATTCGTAAACATTTAAATTCCTTGAAATAAGTGGACGACCAATTACAGCATTCCTTTCAAATCGCTAAACAAATCCAGATAGAACTGTACACGTGCGTGTAAAAAAACAAATTTAACTTAAACACATTATTCCTCCCAAACGTCATTGGTACTTATCACAGTTAAATATTTGCTTAATTCTAGAATCTGAGAGCCATGAAACAATTTGGAATGTAGCCTAGTTAATCGTTGATTTTTTCAAAAGTCTGATAAGAACGTGCTTGAAAACTCGCCGCGTTCTATTTCGCCCAACAACAATTTGATGTTTTACGCTTGTAAATTAATGACTTTCCGGCAGTATAATTAAAGCCCTAATTACCCATTCATTTGACGAATTAACGACCAAGCATACAAGAAGCAAAATATGGCAGCGGTTAAATTGCTACTGCATGACTTGAATTCGACGATAGGAGAAAATTCGTTGATTGAAACTCAAACCCATGAAAATCATTCAATTGAGCAACAATTGATTAGCATTTTACTAAGTTATAGCAACTTACTTCGTGAGTTAATTCTCCTCATTCCGCTCATGACTCCAATTTCGCACTATAGTTGTGTAATCACTGAGTTTTCTTTCCTTATAATTTTATTGCATGCACTTGCCCATGTTGTAAATCATGGTTTCCAACCCGCTAGTCGTAACTCTATCTCTGCGCACTCACTGATCAGCACTGGCAATTACTGCACAATTGTTGCCCGTTGCTTCATTACTAATTTACATATTACTCACTCGATACACACTTTTTCTCAAGCAGCACTCATGCGACGTAGAGAATAACTGATGTTTGCAAAGCAAAAAATCGATATCAGATTCCACAATTCAAATTATATAAGAATATTAGAGATATACACCAAGGTAAGTCGAAAAAGCAACACCTCAATCACGAATTGTGGAGCAGATCATTGTCATGATACGAGTGCAAATATCAACAGAGGACGACGGTGTGACGACGCAGACTGATGCTGCGATGTGAATGAAGCCATTATACATTTCATATAGACGGATGTGCGGATGTCAGTTTTTTATGGCGAATAACGTTGTTCTGTTTGGTTTGAATTGAGATAAAAAGAATTTACGGTGAATTTCCAGTGTGAGTAAATAAATGCAACAAAACATTGCATGTTTAATTTAATTCTAAACGGGTACATTAAATTTCCATGCAATTGAATTATTTACCTTCGAATTTTGTGGAATACCCTGTAGATAAAATGAAAATCAATTCAAAACCACACACAACATTGTCTGTTATTGTTATTTACTGCTTGCGTAATTGCACCAACGGTTGTTGAAAATGACGCAAAGATTGCAAGTTTCTACCTCTTTCTGTTCGAAAAGTGTTCAAATTGCAATGATGAAATAATGAACGATATCATAAAACGTAGATTGACATACATTCATAAATTAATGCCACAACAATATAGAAATCACTTTCGCTTGGTTTACTCAAATGAAAGTTGCTTGAACCGTATTGGAATGAGATTAACCACGGGCAAAGTATCAGCGTGCATTGAAATGATAACGGAGAAATGTAATCACTATTTCAACAACATCCCAATGCAATACTATATTGACAAGATGACTTATTGCAGTTGCAACTAATTTACAAAAGTTTTAACTAGGCGATTACATACCTTCAACGAAAAAAAGAACAAAATTACAAATCGTGATATGCAATTAATATAATCAGTCTTCATCTCGCTGATCATGAGATTCATGACTAACACGTTGCTATTTGTGGATGTTGCGATTTGCTCGATTAGAATAAGCACGGTGCTAATGACCTCATTCGCAAAACCCAATGTTTATGTCTGCACGACTGACTATATTAGCATTTCACATTACATTACATTCCCCAAATTCAAGTTCAATACCATTCGAAGACAGCAAGACTTTTAACTGAAATAATTAGATTTTATCCTATAAAATTGAGTAGGTATGTTGTTGAAATTTGTAAAAAAAAATGCTTCAAACTAAATCCCGTATCATATCAGACAAGAAAACATCCAGATTTAATATCCAAGGTTTGCTCGTCTGCACCCTCGGAAACTCGGAAGAAAACTCGGTTTTCTTCTAAACATGTTTTCTGGTAACCTATGCAAAGTATTTTGTCAAAAAGATATAAAGCACTACAAGGCTACTACGATCTACGGCACCGTGAATCGTAAACGTAGATAATAAACCGAATAAGTTACTACTACTCTCTGAACAAACTAGAGTTTCCCCTTAAGTATCGTTTTGGGGTAATATTTTCTTAAAATTTATAGTACAATATTATTTCTTCGACATCACTTACAATGTTCATACCGATAGTGTGAATGTGAGAAATATTCCTCGATTTCTTCCCGCAATTTTTGTGATTATGAGCGGATACCGTAAGTCAATTGAACGCTCTCGCCGAGCGCAACATTCCTACACTTCCATTCACTTTTGCACTTATTCATACAGTAGTGCTTCTTCTCCACTCTAGGATCTATTCAATTCTTTATTACTCATTGTTACAAGTTACAACCAGCAGAGAGTTGTAGTTATGCACTCATTCATTATTTTCATTTTATCGAACAGCCGCGCGTTGGAGTCGCATTGGAGTTAAAAGTGTTTTAGAAGATAAATATCGATCATGTTCTTCATTTAAAACTCAATTTAAATCATTACAGCGCAATGCAAGTATCGTAATATGCATGTAATTTGTTCTCAATCACCGTAAAAAATGTCTCCTTGTGCATTGAGTATTTATTTCCACTTGTCGAACGTTAACCAACATTCATTTGTTCCATTCGACTGAATTCCTTTGTCTCGACTACTGGGAAGCAAATAATTTTCATGCAACTGATAAAAAGTAATGTAATTAATGTTTGTATGAATACCCAAGGAAGATTTTAAATTGTCGCTGAGATTATAACACATCGTTCAATTAATCGATTCACTCCGAAGCAATTTAAATTTATTCCAGAGGAAACGATTAATCGAGGAATTTCAGCTGGAAAAAGTGCTCTAGCTGATTTGTGAATATATGTATTAATGCCAACTGATTCACTTACGAGTATATTGTACATAGAAATTCACTATTTTTTATGTGAGATATACAAAATTTTCTCTGGTTATGTTTTCAGATGAAGGTGTATATCAATAGTGTACAATTCTCTATTAAATATAATCTTTGAGCTACAGTATTTTTATAAGCACTAAACGTTAAAAACAAAAGTTTCATGAAATCCGGAAAATTGTTTTATTATCAATGTATAATAGTTTTTCTTGTCATGCTATGTCAAGAACAAACACTTTCTAAAAACTTTTTCCAAAATCAATTACGTTTCTACTATTTGTTCCATTAATAATATTAAATACTGAGAGAAACAAGTCTCCTGTCATACATTGTAGTAATAAATCATCAGTAGACATACCGTCAGAGGCACAACCCGGAATAAGAAATCTTCTTCCGGACTTGTTTGCAAAACTTGTCTCCATTAAATATGCAGTGCAGGTTGCCGATGACATTCATGTCGAAGCAGTCGTTTTGTGTTGTTAGGACGCTGATTACAACCGCATACCGGGTCAAGACGCATCATCAGGTGATTCAGGCGATTTTTAAGCACTGCAAGCATCGAAACTATCGCGTCGCCTTCAGAATCCTTGGACAACCGCAATTATCAATTACGTGTACACACTGTAGCACTGTACGCCTGGCATATCGGCCCATTCCGGCACGCACGCTAGGATAACGGGCATTACGCTACACCCATAGGATAAAAACGGTACTTTTTTCCATCTCGACGTAGCTTCATACATATTCATGTAGAACGAACACCATCGGCATTATGCCGCACACCGCACATACTCGTGTGTGGTTTTCCTTGAATCCCTGACGAGCCAACAATCTGGTTAAACATCGAGAATGCGAGAATGATATCATTAAAAAACAATAATGCTCAAGATGAGATTCCTTTAAAATATGTCGTAAATTAAAACTGCCGGTGACTCGATTGTGAATCATTTTTGTTCCGTCCGACAAATTGTTGTAATTGTGATGATAAAGTATAAAGTAAAATCGTGAGAAAAATGGCTTTTGTTTCAGTTTCTAAGGGTCACAGTATGACTCTAATCAAAACGATTAGAGAGGGTTAACCAACACTTCATTACAAATAACAGTAATTTTAATGTGTATTGCAATACAAATAGGCTTTCGGCACCTCGCTCAAGCGCAAACTATACTGTTATATTGCACATTTATTTTTACTCATGACGATTACCACACCTACTAGCGATAATAATTGTTTAATAATAGGAATATTTTTAATGCACGTGCTTAACAATTTTTTATCATTCTAGAAACAAATAAAAGTCGGCGTGCAATATTGCTTGCAAACATTAAAATGCTGTCTATGTTTAATAAAAACCATTATCACCTTTCATTAAAAGCTCCACGTGGAGTAATCTTGCTCATTAACAATATAATCCCTTTATTATCTCTAAACAGGACGCATCGATGCTTGTAGAAAAATATCCGCATCGGTGGCGAGTAATTTAAACTGTTCAGTCAATCACTACGCCTTAACGTACAATAGTTAAACTATATTTAGTTAAGCCAAAATTTCATCAAACAAACTAGATTTAATCATCTCTTAAAGCAATTGACCAAACAAACATCTGCTTGATTTAAATTATCGCATTGTTCCAGCTAATCACGATTTACAAATTTATGGGCACGGGAAACAGTTAATTTCACCGCATTCCTTTGCGTTTCGCCGTCGTGCTGAACATTGCAATGCGAGCGTTGTAAGCATCCGATCAACGGTTTCATTAACATCGTAGAATCAAAATATTACAATTTGTACGCCGGCACGTTTAAAAAACAATTGTACAAAACACACTATAGATAAGAGCAAACAATTGAAATGGTTAGCCATCGAACAAATTCAGTTAGTGCTAAAAATAGCCAAGTCTATAAAATAACAACAACCACAAGAAAAGTGTGAAATTTACAGACTAGTGTAGTTGAATTTCATGTACTCATTGCAGAGAACTTTCACCAATGATTTTCTCCCGAGTTTTCCACCACGATTTCATATTGTCCTGGCACGATTCTTTACTGTCATGACGATAAAATCAATTAATGTTTGTAACATTACATGCAGTTTTATTCGCTACATCCCAGCCATATTTCACGCGTAGGCCTATTACGTAAACATAAACGGTCACAAATCATCAACCGGGACTCGGCCTATAAACAAATATATTGGTGCATGCGTCAAGACCCGCCGTGGCCAAAGGCGCTATTGGTTTTAAAGAAATTTATAGATGTGTGATGGTCGTAAATAAACATGTCCGAGCTCGGAAACAGAGGTGTCTTCCCGTCGAGAGACAATATTTAATGTGTGATTATCTGGATTAAACTACGAGCTTTCAACTTGTTCTAGAGGAACAACCACTTAAATCTATGTGGTACAAATTATTCGCATGGAAACTGACCACCTGGCTCAGACTCAGCACCCAGAAAATTCCACAATCAAAAAATATGTGGTATTCTAAAAGTGATATTGTGAATCGGCATGAGCAAGAAGGGAAAAGTGTAATTTTTTAAATTGCTACCGCACCATTTCCCAACAATTGCACCTTCCTAAACCCTAGTGGATTAAGTCAAATCAAACCAAGTCAAATTGATATAACATATGATCTAGAGCGAGCCGTAAAACGCAACATCCAGAAGTTCTCCACACCGTTACTTTACGAAATGTGTGTAAATTCCGCAGATTGCTTGATATTTCGCCAAGTAAAGTGAAGGTGCGCGCCACATATCGACATCGTGCACGCCAAACGGCCTTGTGTCCTTGATCCTCGCCCCGCCGGTCGACAAACGTGCTCTTTGCTCTCCCGAGAACGCACGCCGAACTTTCATGACTTCCAAGCCAACTAACTTCCAGCCTCTAAACGGCCGGCGGCGATGTTAGAACAGTTCAGGCACGCCGCGGCGTCGACGGCGAACTCGCCGCAAGGCACGCACGCACAACATTATATTAGAAGAGTTGCCTTTTTTTGCATAATACTGACGCGGAATGCCAATCACGACCGCGACAAATACGCAATTCAAGTGTACACCATCAGATTTTCTATAATCATATGCATCTTAATTCCATACAATATACTTTTTTCTACTAGTAAAAACCTAGAAAATCACTAGTTGTAATTACTTTGAACTGTTCAGAGTGATCATCACAGATGTGAATGTTGACAGTTCATGATTGAAGATCTATATTTACGCTGAATATTGTATCATAAACTCATATTGGAGTGAACTACAAGTTGTGATCAGCAACAAGAATTTGCCACACCTTCGCTGGTTTAACATGATCTCTAAAGTCAATGTTACAATGATCCAAATGAGAGAACTGGTGCAATCAACACTACCAAACCAGCAATTAACGTGAGATTATTATAAATAATTACCGATGACACATGCATTTAATCGCATTAGAAGAATGTGCTCATGAAAGTATGACGTCTAGCATATTTTATAACCTATGTACGTAAGAATAAAAGAAATTGTGACGACTGATTATTGCAAGAATAACATAATGATGAGTACTACATAAATCTTGAGGTCAATAACTTCTACTTGTTGCACACTTGCAAATATTCAATTTTACCTACAACACCTTTTATTCTTATGTCGTTACAATGTGCAAAAGTTATAGCATTAACAAATGCAATTCTCTCCCAAACAGTAAATAAAATTATGTAATTCATGTTTAGCAATTCACGCACCGGTTGTTGAAAGTAGGTAAACTGAAGTAAACTTGAATCTATTAATGCAGGAATGTTTATCACATTCGTACGTGAAGACCTAATTAGAGCTGGCGATTCGGGAGAACTTACCTGGGAGTCAAAGAGCGGCTTTGGCTTGAGGGACCTCCACGGCACCTTCGTAGTATATCCCAATATCCAAGCACACCTAGCCCACCTATCACTGCTACCCCTTGTACAACCACACACGCACAATTTTAACACAATTAACAAGTTGGTCAAGAATATCTATGCCAATCGTTGGGAGTGCAAACCACATTCGCGCCGTGCAAGAGAACACGCGTTGCGCCGTTGCCGCCAGGTAAGTGAAGAAGTTGAGCGAAGGAACGCGGCGTGCCTACCTCGACCGATACGTGCGCGCACCTACGACCAATTCGGAATTCTGATAGCCACGACTGGACTCCGGTTCAGCATTCTCTTTTCGACGCGACTTGCCCCGACCCGGTCTTATTTTCCTTCCACCGTCTTGACTTGAGCGAAGTTTTTTAGCCGGCGCGTCGCCGCGTACACCGTGTACACTGAGCAAACAGGTGGTTAAGTGAGTTTGTGCTATGCAACCTAGTGATGCGTAAACAAAATGCGCCGAACATGTTCTGAAGTTTGCTTAAACAGCAGAATAAACTTATGGCTCTGGTGTTGCTAGTGACATCTGGGCAAAGATGATTAAACTTTTATTCAAAATTTATTTTATTGCATAAGTCAATAAGCTATATATATTTATATAATTTAAATATCTTCTTTATTTATGAATGTAATTCAACATATTTTAAAATTATTCTATTTATTTAAATAACTTAAACTTACAAAGTATTTGATATTATTCAGTGGTGTGTATTGGGTTGCGCCTCAACCAAACGGTTTATTTTTAAATCAATACATTTTAATGGCGCTTTGTTTATGTGTTTCTAACCTTCAAGTACGCCAGTGTAAGAATGAAAACAATTTGCATTGTAATTATATAAGTACGTATAAACATTGTGTGAACGATGGAAACATGATTGTTTGATTCGCGCGTGGAAAACAGCGATAACAATGTCTTGCAGTTATGCAGATGGCCTCTCCCACTATGAGGACAAAGGAGTGCTTGGTGTCCCTGAGGTAAAACAATTAAACTTGTGCATCAACTCTGGATGAACTGCTGAGTGTGTAAACATTGCATGCAACTATATGTTTTATTTGTTTGATAGATATTTGACAAAGATGAAAGCATCAACATTAAATGCTCTTTACTGGCAGAGTGGATTATGCAAGCCAAACATGTTGTCGTTCACACAGGAGCAGGTATCAGCACAGCTGCAGGAATACCAGACTTTAGGTAAGGTTTACTAACAATATCAGTTAATAGGTCTAATTTATAGTGTTCTTTGAACTTGATTTAAATTGTTGTTTATTTCAGGGGGCCTAATGGTGTATGGACTTTGGAACAAAAAGGTTTAAAGCCAACAATTAATACTTCATTCAATGAAGCAATTCCAACTAAAACACATATGGCTCTTAAGAAGCTAGTTGAGGAAGGATATGTTAAGTTTATTGTAAGTCAAAATATTGATGGATTGCATTTACGGAGTGGCTTGCCAAGGAAATATTTGGCAGAACTTCATGGAAACATGTTTGCTGAGCAATGTAAAGCATGTCAAAAGTAAGCTATATAAAAATCTTGCCTTGAAACACTAATGTGCTATCAATTCTCTAATTTTATAGGCAATTTGTAAGATGCATAGCAACCACTAGTGTTGGTGAAAAGTGTCTTGATAAAAACTGCCAAAGAGGGCGTTTAAACGGTCGCAACTGCCGTGGAAAGTTGTATGATACAATTTTGGACTGGGAAGCAAATCTTCCCGATCATGATTTAAAGCTTTCTGAACTTCATTCAAGGTAAATCTGCAAGTGAAAACAATTTTGAGAAGTTATATGAAACTTATTTTAGTGTTGCCGATTTGAATATTGCTTTTGGAAGCACTCTACAAATAGTGCCTAGTGGAAATCTCCCAATTTGTAACAAGAAATACGGCGGCAAATTAGCCGTGATCAATCTACAGCCTACCAAACATGATAAGAAAGCAGACCTAATAATTAACACCTACGTGGACATTGTCATTGAGAAAGTCATGAAACGTTTGGGTCTTGAGATTCCAGAATATTCCACCGAAATCGACTTCAGTCGTGACGAGGACCTTATTAACGACAAAAAAGTTATCGACTGGACGACAGTCACCAGCAATGTTGCAGACTTGCAGAAGAAGTACGACCAACAATGGAGTTCCTATAAAAAGCGTCGCTTGGAGGACAAGAAGGTGAAGGAGGATATCAAACGATGCAAGGCAGAAATCAAAAGGGATCTGGAGGCCGGTAATTCTAAAATATAGAGTGGTTTCAATACAAGAAAATATATGAATAAGTAAACTTAAGAATACTTAGCATTTAAGCAGCTTCGAGCGATTTGTATGTGCGGGCCAGTTGTGTGCCTGCGCACAGGAAGCGCTCGATTTCTAAATAGTCATTGAATTTATCATTGCAGTCACAGATTTATGATTTTCTTGTCCAGTTGTTCACGTCTTTGCCGATTGTCATTGGTTTGTCAAAATCCAGCCGTCATGTGTCTTAATTTATGTGCAGTGTGCTAAAGGTACGAAGCGGCTTTTTGCGGCACATAGCGATTTGCAGCCAGAAGGTGTACAAATTATATATTTATATGAAACCGCAATCGTTACGGAACTAGTAGTATTCACTTGGCTCGCCTGAGATTGTTGTGCCGGTTTTACAATGATGATTCAATAACTATATTAATTTACTAATGCTTTTTAACAAACTTAATAGACTATATATTGACACAGAGGGAAATGATGTTTAATAGATGAGAAGATTAATTAAATTTACTTTGTAGAACTTGTTACTTTTAGTTTTCTCTATCAATTCCTCCATATATCTCATTCCGGCTTTATATTACAACTAGCAAATACAATCAACGTCATGTAAGATCTGTTGCAAGTTTTTTTTTTATTATTATTATTTATTTATTTTGAGTACATTAGACTGGATTCATGTCTCAAATATACCCTCAGCAGGATTTGAACTCGAGTACTTAGAATATATGCCTTGCTGTTACTTCTACAGTTTGTTATTGTTGGCCAGCTTTATATTCTTTCTTATAGTCATCTGATAATCTCATTATGAAAATATTTAATTACTCCTTTCAATATCCTTTTCAATCTTTATTTTTATCCATTTAAAATTATTTTTTTTTTGAAATTTTGATATTTATCACCATAATGTTATACTCAAAATCCTAGATTTCTTTATTTGAACCTTATTGTGTGCTTATCACACATGGGCTTTGCTTTGATCATCAGGAAATAAATCAAACTATTTAATATATGCTCGTAAACTGCCCGACACGACTTCAAATCGTGCTGGAGGTATATTCAATACAATATATACTTACTCTCACAGAATTCAGTAACTGCTAATAACCCTGGTAGTTGATGCAGTAGACTAGAATGGAGGTCAAGTACGGTGGCAGTGTTGCCCCATCGATGCGAAAAGATGAGTGTGATAATATTTCTTAATTAAATGTTTTTAATGTATGAGACGGCGCGTTGTCATGTTGCAAAATAACTTTGCTATGTCTTCGGGTCCATTCCTATCGTTTTTTCGATCAACGCATGATTCAAATCCGCATTTACTGTTTCACCAGGTTTTAATAGTTTGTGGTACACTCCACCACCCTGGTTTCACTAAACACAGAGCGTTGTCTAACGACCAAAGCGATTGAGTTTTGCAGTGGATGGGGCGGCTTCACCAGGTGATAGAAATTATCTTTTTCGCTTCGGATTCTCAAAATCTCCACCTAAACAAATTGCTGTTTGGGACACATTAGGTTTTTCTGCCAATTTTTGTTGTGATTGGGTTGGGTCTTTATCTAACAATTCCTGCAAATCTTCGTCTTCAAACTTTTTTGCTGCACCAGGATTTTCATTGCCTTTCAAATCGAAATCTCCACTTTTAAATTGACGAAATCATGTTTCACATGTTCTGATCACTGGATAATGTTCACTTCAGCTACTTTTTTTTTTGATGAAATAAGAAAAGCAGCGAATGCCGTAAATGCTCTTTATTTGGAACGAAACTCGATTTATGAATGAGGTTTGGGTGTTTTGGAGATTAATGTCAATAGAAAAAAATCCATCCAAGTAGCAATAACAAAAACCGAGTTATATGTACTCAGCTCACTAATATATATGCACAGGGGAACTCGCTGTCCGCTCGGATTCTCCGACAACTGCAATGAATGCTCTGGGGCTCTCCCTCTTGGAATTGGGAGCGTCAATCCTAAAGGCTTCGGCCTAGGACAGGATTGACTTCACGAGGTTGAAGATTTTATGCGAATACGTGTGTGGGCTTAGTCAAGCACGCACACAAGGCAATACACGTAGGATTCGGGACTTTGTGTATTGTAATGCAGTTTGTGGTTTAGGGTGGATAGGGCGATAGGTCTTGGGTATCGACGTCTGGGTTGAGTTCTATCTCCAAAACAAAATTCGTCAAGAAAATTGGAATACTAGTGTCGTATTGAACAACTTAATCGAGTGAACATACCATTGTTTCATTCCAAATGTATATTTGTTCGGATTATAAATAAACAAATCATGTTTTTACACATTTCTTCCGTATTTATTCACGAATTGTTATTCCAGACAGTTGAATGATCTAACAATAATTACGGAAGTTGTGGAACAATATATCAAATTGCAACCAAAATTCGTCCAAACACTAAAATCGAGATTAAAAAAAAAAAAAAGATCGACGATTCGAATATTTTGAAAAACCCGTTTTCTTATATAATTATGATTGATCGAATGACGTTAATGCCATCTTGATCGAAAATTTGCTGTTCCACAGTGATATAAGAGATAAGATAAAATTAACATGTCTCGTAATATGATGCATTTTCTGAAAGTCAAAAAATTCCCTAAATAAGCATATTAATATAGCTAAATGTCAATAGTTCGTTCAAAGCCTCCTATCTCAAATACAGAACTAACAATATATAACTACCGGTAAATTTCAACGTACTAACTAACAAACAAGTCTTAAATGAATTAGAATTTTGTTACGCTTTGACATATTCTGAAAGTGAGAAAAACTGCAAAAGAAATTAGAAAAATATTAAAAGCCCTTTTTCCAAACATTATTATGTAGATGAAACTTAACTATAACATCTACTTAATATTGATTTGTAAAACGTTTTCGGCATGTTGCCTTCTTCAGAATAGGAGTAATTTATGATTGTTTCCGATTTATATAGTTTCTACTGAAGAAGGCAACATGCCGAAAACTTTATACCAAGAGTTAAGTTTTATCTAAATAATGAATCTTAAATACTTTGCCATCGAATTTTTATGCTTTTATAAATATATTAATAGAAAACTCTCCTGTATTGACTGGTAAACAATTTCAAAGACACTTGTATTGCAATCATACCAATAAGTCAGCAAAAAGTTAATTTTTTCATGAAATTAATATGCTATTGAAGTAGGAATTTTATAATGTGTTGTCACACCTATCTACGAGTACTTTATTCTTTATCTATTCAAATATGTGGAGCTATAATACGAATACAGTTTGCATCGCACACTTTCACTGCACGTCGACTTGAAATACGCCTAGTAGCACACACTTGAACAATGGACAAACTACTTATTCTAGGGCTTATTGCGTGTAAGTTATTTCAATATTTCTAATACATTTAATATATATATATATATATGAGTAAAAATAAATACAATCTGTTTTCACAGTGGTAATACCTGCAGCATTTGGTACAGATTTCAATGTTACCCAGAGGGAAAACTGTCCATATCAGGTACACCTCGAAAAATCTAACACATTCATCACAATTTAATAACTTTTTTATTTGTAGGTTTCCTTGAGAAAGGATGGAAGACACGTCTGTGGAGGTACAGTTTATAACGAGAAATATGTGATTACTTCTGCAATCTGTGTGAATGACACTCAACCCAGTCAGTGGACTGTTACCACTGGAAACCTTAATCTGAACAAAGTACCTACAAATGTAACGCAGAAAATTAATGTCTCAAAGTTCTACATTCCTAACAACTACACATACAAATCACCCGAGAACAATATTGCGATATTGAAGCTCTCATCTAATCTGAGATTAGATAATTATACACGCAGCGTATCTATAGCTAAAAAGTGGTCAGATCTCAAGGACAAATCGCAGTGTATTGTTTCTGGCTGGGGATCAAATGGGACCGGCACCACTAATTATAATGGCGATCTGCATATGGCCAACGTATCTATTCTGGCGACAGGACAATGCTCATATTACAAATTGTTTCACTCGCCAGAAATGATGTGTGCTGGGCAAACTTATAATCGAAACCCGTGCATTGTAAGTTTTATTGCAAAAATCAAGCATACTTTGTTGGCATATTTATTTGCAATTTAATTTGTAGGGCGACCTTGGTGGTCCTTTATTGTGCAATAACATGCTGTATGGTGTTGTGGGATGGAGAGGGATATGCGATGCAGATAACCAGCCTGGAATGTACACTAATGTCACGCATTTTGCTGATTGGATCAGGAAAAACACGAAATCAGGAGTTGGGCCACAAACAAATGCAGCGGTGTTGTTAACAGTCAGCGCTATTATTTTTAACATGATGAAGTAATGGTGCTTTGTTGATAATGCATTATTTCATCACATAACTGTACTAACGTTTTATTTACATATTATTATCGGTGCAAGTTGTAACTTTAATGAATTTTTACATTTATATTACTAGTATTCTGTATGCATGTATGCACCATCGTTGACGTTAAAAATATATTGAAAAATATTCCACTGCGCACTATTTTATTTGTTTACGTCGAGATTCATTGAAATTCCAACTGGGTATTGCCCACTGCACTTAATAATCCTTCAGTTTTTCGTTAATGTAAAGAAAATCAATTCTCTGTTTCAATCTAGTAAGACCTACATATTTTTAATGTTTCTTTGTATTTTTATTTCCAATCCAAACAGTACCCACAATTTCCATCCAATAACAAGTTATTTCATACTGGCAATTCGAAAAAATTTAAAGTTCCAAGGTATGCTCAAATGAGATACTTTTGGAAGCGCTTTTTTCCTTCTTGTATAACTTCTAAAAGCGTTTCGAAACAATTTTTAGAATTAAGAGCAAATAACACTGCAGGACATTAAATTCTCGATGGAGATAGCATTAACGGCACTGAAATAATCATGATGTTGTCGGTAAACGGGTTTTAATATTCGAATTGTCGATCGTTATTGTTTAATTTTGCTTTTAGTGTTTGACTGAATTTCGGTTGCGATTTGATATAAACTTCCGTTTTCAATTTTCGTAAACAATTCATGAACGGATTCAAAGTTATAAGCTCTCAAAGTAAATTTTTGTGAAAAAGTGCAGTCGCTGATATGAATATTCTGAACAAATATACATTTGGAATGAAATGAAAGTATGTCCACTAGATTATATATGAGTTGTCCAGTATGTCACTAGCATCCCAATTTTCTGGACGCATTTGATTTTGGAGATAGAAGTTTTTTAAATACAAGAATTAAAACTTGATTTTAACTAATTTGCGCAACTGCAACAGTTTGAATCAGTCGACTCTGGACGCGCGCGGCGGGTAATGCTTGAGTGTTTGCTGAGCTGTATGTTTACAAAAGAGAAAGAGTTAAATTAAACCATGTTTATAGGGCGAAGTGAAGAATGTGCGCACACATACGTCACAGTGTTTCATTCATCTCAAGCATTGTTCGCAACACTCAGAGTCGAATGATTCGAGCTATTGCAGTCGCGTAAATAAGTCAAAATCGAGCTTCAATTTTTCAATTGAACAACTTAACAAACATCTTAAAAACCAAATGCGTGAATAAAATTGGAAAAGTAAACTTTTATTATCAGAAGTACTTAATGAATCCCTGTGGCATTGGTTTGGTAAATTATTGAAAGCATAAAAAATAAAACGAATCTTTTATTTTTATATTCAAATAATTTATGTTTTAATCTTAACACAATAACAGAAATAGTTCTTCTCGGAATTGGCTATTTAATGGGTAAATAATCACATTCTTTAGAATTTGTCATCCACCTTTATCATTGTACTATTGACTCAATTAAAACTTCCTACCTTATCTTATCTCTCCAGAACCACACATGTTATTAAACATTCTATAAACCGCATTTCACTGAATTGCTAAGCATGCATTGTACAATTAGATAAAATTACTCACTCACAGTATAGAAAAATGCATACAATTGACAATACATTTTATTCAATCTGGATACAATGGATGCAATAATAAAGCACTCTCTTGGTAAGTTGCACAATTTACTAAACAAAGAAAGAAAATTTTAATCATTGTACAAATATTTTAGTGACTTTTTGGTCAATACTAAGTATCACTCTAACAGTTGAATGTGAAATCGAAAATAGAATTGCAGGTGGAAATAGAGTAAAATACAGAGAACAATTTCCATACCAGGTGAGCAGCATGCTATTGTTTTAACAATATTTGTTTATACATCATTTATTATCATGCTGAATAAACTTCAGCCGGATAATTTAGCATTAATGTTGTAGATCTCATTGCGTGCTAATGGACAACATATATGTGGTGGGTCAATTTACAAACCAAACTATGTTGTTACAGCTGCACATTGTTTGAACGGCATACGTGCAAGTCAATTGGAAGTGGTCGCTGGCGATTTACACCTCGCAGCTCCTACAAAATATACACAAAGAACAAGAGTGTCAAAATTGCATGTGCATGAAGAGTACGATGAGTTTACGAAGAATGACATTGCAGTCTTGAAACTGAGTCATAAGTTCCAGTTCAACAACTATGTTCGGAATATCACAATTTGGAATGAGACTCGGTACTTGTCACCTGGACATTCAGCATATTTAGAAGATTGTGTTGTCTCTGGATGGGGAGCAACGAGTTACCAAGGTGCGGTGGTGAAAGATCTCCGAGCTGTTGATGTTACAGTGTTTAGTCGTGATATTTGTGAAAGGATATATGTCAGCACTTTTATACCAGGTGAAATGCTTTGTGCTGGTAATTTTACAGAGGCACATGATGCATGCAGTGTAGGTTTTATCAGAGGCGTTTTATTCGAGATGACGTTTTCAATTGTTTGATGTTTGTAGGGTGATTCAGGAGGACCACTTGTGTGCAGAGGCTACCTGTATGGAGTTGTTTCATGGGGAATTAATTGTGGGAAACCTCAATATCCAGGGGTTTATTCAAATGCATCATACTATGCTGAATGGATTGAATTGTATACAAATTCTGCCACAATAGACACACTTAATTGGATTATATTTATTATACAATTAAGGATTCTAGGTTTAAATACATGGTTGTCCTGCTAATTACGCTGTCCAACAATTTTTGGATATTGTTAGGTGTGGAAATTCTCAGAGATATCAGGATTGGCAACATCTTTTTGGTAAGTATTCAGATCAACAATGGAACGAATTTTTTAATGTTGCTTATATGAATGCCACAAATTAGTTTCATAAATAGTTGCGGTCTTGATCCAAAATTATCTGGAAATCACTAATATTTTCAACTTTTAGATATCAACAAAACTTAGCACGATAAAGCTTTAAGAACCTACTTAATAAGCCTACTTAATAAAATAAATTCCTATAGAGGATTTGTAACCTGAGCAATATTTAGTTTTATATTTAGTAACTTGTTGTAGTGCTATTTATCATGTATGTAATATTTAGAGAAATTCTGTGATAAATTATTATTCAATGATTTTGTAATTGTACCGTCATAGCACTGCGTAAGATTAAGAGTTTGTAAACACAGTCAGGTGCAAATTTGGGTGTAATGCGCTAAAATCAGAATCAAACTTAATTTTAAATTAATTTTGTTTTATTTTCTCCTTACAATAAGCATAATAATTGTATTTCATGCATTGAACTACTTTCAACAACATGCTTTTATTTCTCTCTTGGTTCTAAAATGATCTGAATGCCATTACAACTCTTCAACATACCATCAGTCACAAGTTCAACTTCAAAATCTGGCCTTTTGCTGATTTTAAAAGCATGCAGCAAGATACTTATTAAACATTTCAACTCCAACATCGCAAATTTCTGTCCGATGCAATTCCTGGGACCAGCACTAAATGGTACGAAGGATAACCCATTCTTGCTATAACTATTCTCAGATTCAAAGCGTTCCGGAATAAACTCATTTGCATTTGTGTAGATTTCTGGATTACGATGGGCACCATAAGCAAAAACTCCCACGTTCAGGTCTTTAGGCAAGTGAATACCATCTATATAAAAAATAAAAATATGATAGAAATTATATAACTGGCAAATGCTCTAAACCATACTGTAATTGACATTCTTGGTTAATTTTCGTAGGAAAATCGCTGCTAGTGGATATAATCTAAGACTCTCTTTAAGCACCATTTCCAAATACTTCATTTCGTTTAGTTTGGCAAAAGTAATATCCTTAATTTTTCCATTGGACCCTACTAGTATAGACACTATTTCTTTATAGAGTTTCTCCTGTACAGCTGGATGCTTGGAAAGAAGATAAAGCGTGAAACATGCACAGGATGCCGTTGAGTCATGTCCCTATAAAACAAGCTTGGATAAAAATCAACTTTCTATTTATAGCAAAAACAACTTACAGCAAATATAAAAGTGTGTACTTCATCCCTTAACTCTTCATCATTCAAACAACTACCATTTTCTTTGGTGAGATCTATCAAGTGGTCTAAAAACGCCTTGCGTTGTTTCAAACCAAAAGCGTCATTGTGAAAATTCGCTGTTTTCCGTGTCTCTCTTGCTCTTTGTAGACGTTTTTGCCGAATAACATCATCTGTCACAGCTTCAATAGACTTAACATGCTTCATTTCTTGTCTATAAGTTGCGCTGAGTTTGTACATCCAATCAATATGATGCCATGGATGGATGGATCTGTTGATACTAATTCTGCCCATGAATTGAACTGCGTTGAAATATTCAGAGTGTTTGTGACTTCTCAAAAAGTCCACAGATATACCCATAATGGTTTCTATTAAATAGTACGTGAATTGATCATTATTTAATTCAAATTCATATTTATTCTAGGACTTACCCACTAAAGTTTCGAGAGTATACGCCATTATATAGTTATAGGTATCTAACTCAACTCTGTTATTTGACATTTTCTCTCTCCATACACCAACCAAGTTTTTTGCATTCTTCTCAAAGACGGAAATGAAATCCTTGAGTACATTAAAACCAAAACTCGGAGTGATTAATTTACGGTGTTGCTGCCATCTTGGAGTCCCTGAGCAGATTAGTCCTTTGCCGATAAAGTTAGATAGATAGTTGTAAATTTTAGTCTTCTCAACTTGTTCAGATGATGTAAGCAGTCCTTCTATAAGAGCAGGTTCAGATGTAAAGACGAAGAATTCATTCCCAAGGAGGGACTTGAAAGTTGATCCGTATCTAGATTGGTATTGCACCATAGTTGGAATTACCTCTAAATACATTATTTAGAATAAAACCTTATTAAACAAGCTGGTAAAGTTACGTTTAAAATTCTTAAAATCCAAGCTATTTCCAAGTATTGGATTTGGCTTAGGTCCTGGAATTTGTTTTAGTTTATTCGCCATCGACCACTGTTTCATCCATAATCTGAAGAGATATAGAATTACTAAAGCAAATATTCCATAGCTTAATGAAGGCATTTTATTTGAGTGAAGAAAACAAAGTTACAAACAAAGTTGAAATTATAAGAAACCTAAAAGAGTTTAATGTCAGAGATATTTCTAGTATCACTTCCAGCATTATGCACTTTATATGAAAATACCAAGAAATTATGATTACCATAAACGTTAAAAATCCATAAAAAAACAATTACTACTACTACTATCCATTAAAATAATAAAATAAAAACACAAAACACAGTAATTTACTTATTATTTTACAATTTAGCAGAAATATGATCTAGTAATTGAAATACAACAATAAAACATGCAATGGAAAAGTTTCTCATATCTCAATTCTAATTTGCCTTAACAGTTAGTCTAAAATCAAATTAATTCTTAATTTTAATCGCCTTCTTTAAATTTTCAATTTTTCAAGGCCAAACATAACTGTTTGAGCAACAATTGTTTCGACTGCCCTTCACCGGTAGCACAGTCGGTAAGCCGTCTGTCTGCAGCAGTGACAGCGAGGCGCATATTCGATGGACACGGGTTCAAATCCTGCTGGGCGTATATTCAATATAATATATACTCCTACTGACTATTGATAACTCTATGACTATTAATGCAGTATAATAGAGTGAAGGTTAAGTACGATGTTGGTATCTGGCATGGTTGCAGTACGTTAAAACAAAAATATTTTATCTGTACTGCCATAAATAAAAAAAAAAGTGACACAGAGGCTAAAAAATTTCATAATATTTACAATATTTAACTCCATAATTATATCTAGTAATGTCATCTGAATAAACCTCTCCATTTTGTTATTTGGCAAAAGTTTCTTGATAACAAACAATCTGGATATTTTGCAACCAGAACTTTAAGAAATTAAACAGGAATTGGTGAACAGGTAACCACCCATTTACAAAGAGATACATACCTATAAAATTCTTCTCCAACATTATTAAACTTCTCTGTCCGTCTCTGAGAATAAGTGCTAATAACTCTCGCAAGTCGGTAACTAGATGCTATGTATCTCATTCTAAACAAAGGTGACGAGCCAATGTAAAAATGAATTCTGTTATGGTATTCTAATCTTTTAGTATAAAGAAGAAAGTACTTGATACAACCAGCTAAGTGTCCAATAAATGTCCAATCAGTTTGGTTGGTTTTCTTGAGAATATAATCAATAGCAACGGTTGTGTCATTCTTGTCAGTATCAGCTAGATTGATGTTCTAAAACTCGTCATTGAATATAGGAGTTATTGTGTTATTAGAGATATTATTTCTACAGTAATTGATAATCTAAACTACATCAGAAACCAAGCAACCTGGATGAATTTGATTTTAATTTGTTTGTAATTGCAGTTTTGAGAGAATAGAGAATATTCTTTTATTTGTTTCTGATAAAATACAAGGAAGAGATTTCAACCAATCTTTTGGTGTTTTTGTGGCTCGAATGTCTACTAAAATGTTAAACCAACAAATAGTGCTACATAAGTGAAGAGCTTGCGTACTTCACGGCCAATTACAATATGACTAATTTCACTGTAACATTAATGCGTTTGTTTGTACATTTATCCAGCCTTTAAATATTATGTCAATTTTAAAAGCTAGAAGATGTTCTCCATCTTGTCGGTAAGATGTTTCGTTGCTTTTTGAAACAAATTTCTAATCAAAAGTTCGAAAAAAAAAAAGTAAATTTTCATTACTAATATAAACATACTATTTTAAAAAATAAAAGTTTTTTTTATTTTCTAGAGATGCCATTTCATAATACAAGATCAATCGTTGATGGTCGATTTTGTTGGGTTTTTCAGCTTTAAGGAAAACGTGGAATGGGTTGACAAGAGATGTCCTATGAATTGCTTATGTTATACCGAGAAAAACTCAAATCTAAGTAAATTTGATCCAGAACAGTCGATGCAAAATTCGAACTACCATCTTCCGAATGACATCCTAGTGTCTGTATTAAGGTAACTTCAGTTGCATATTTACTATTTGTTCATGTATAAAACGTCTTTCAAAGAAAGCAACAAAAACGTTTTATACATAAACAAATATAATATAAGATGAACGCTAAAATTTATCTTTCCATTAAAGATTAAACTAAATTCCTACTTGTTTCTGAACTAATCTTTTAAACAGTGGAAAGTTTTTTACATAAAAAGCAAACTCAAAGTTATTACTTTTTTTTTGTAACATTCTACAAATTCATGCTTAGATAAGATTAGTATTTTGTTGAGGCAAAATGATCATGCTATCAGTGATAAGAACATGTTTGTTTTTTGTGTGCATAATCAGCACAAGGTTTGTTTTTTTTTAAATTTTGTTCTATTTACGGGTGACACTTTAGACTCTACCAGTATATAGTTGAATGTTCAAGAATAATCAAGTCTTTGATTGACACTAAAGTATATTAATAAATAATTAAAATGACAGCGCAAGCTTATGGTGGTGAAGAGTCAACATCTTTTGATACCATTATTAAAGAAATCGGAAATGCTGGTCCTTATCAAAAACGATTTAATATTGTGTTCAATTTTCTTTTAGTAATTGTGGCAGCAATTCCACATTTGAATTTAGTTATCAGTTTAGCAACTCCTGATCATTGGTGTCACGTCCCAGGTCGAAACGAAACTAACTTTACTATGGAAGAATGGAAAAACTTGACAATACCAAAGTAACGTGAAGTAATGTTTTGAACCCTAAACAATGTTAATTTTTATGTGATTTAGAGAGTTGGACTTAAGGGGATTTATCAGTTTTTCAAAGTGTAAAAGATATATTACACCATATTGCAAAATGTGATAATGGTTGGGACTATGACAATACATGGTATGATCTGACTGCTGTGAGTCAAAATAATTGGGTATGTGATGCTGCCTTGGTGCTTTCAAACACCTTGGCATTTGGTCGAGCTGGTGAGGTTGTGGGAACATTAATTTTTGGACAATTTGCTGATAACTATGGCAGAATGCCGGTTTTTTTTTGCTACTATAGTGACCCTTGTTCTGGGGCGTGCAATGTCCACAGTGACTTCAAGTTGGGTCTAGGCATTTTTCTTCTTTAGCATTATTGGTTCTCTTTCGAGTAATTCTGTATTCCAAGGACCACTCGTAATTGCAATAGAAATATCTCGGCCTGAGGACCGGGCACTTATCAGTATGATGCAATGCTTTGGATGGAACATCGGAATGTTAATCATGCCCTTGTTGATGTGGTGGTTGCGAAATTGGGTTCCATTCCTGCTAACAACGTCACTACCATGTGCCATATTTCTCTTGTCGAGGCCGTAAGTAAAAACTTTAACCTAACTAGAATTCTCTGTAGTAGCAACACAGACCCTGCTGGATACAAACTGTTACTAAATCACCAATTTGCAGGTGGATCATTGAGAGCCAACGTGGCGATGGCTAGCCTCTAAAGGCAAAATCAAGAAATCTTATGTTGAGCTAGAGAAAGTTGCAAAAACAAACAAAACTCAAATGCCTACTAATACAGAAGCTGCTCTACAAAAAGTGTTTGGTGCTCAAGGCAGTGCAAAGGCCTATACAATTTTAGCTTTGTTTTCAAGTCCTAGACTTGCTAAAAACACCATTTTGCTAGTTACATGTTGGACTTTTCTCCTATTAATTTACATGTGCCTCACAATTAATATAAACAATCTCGGTGGCAATCCAAGCGGCCGCTGAATTTCCAGCGTATGTAATTGGAAAATATGTCAATGATTGCTATGGTAGACGTTGGACAAGTTTAGCCAGCTTTATCCTAACGACTTTAATATGCATTTCAATTTTATTTGTTATTAACGGTATATTATTAAATGCTGAAAGTATAATAATAGAAGTAGATGTTTTATTGTTTGTTTCAGATGCCTCGAGCATAATTCTCATTAGCGCACTTTCTGCCTTCATGAAATTTACTATCTCATTAGGTTTCTACTCAATTAATCTACAAAGTATGGAGATCTATCCAACATGTGTCCGGCAGACTGGTATTTCAATTGGGGTTGTTTTTGGAAGTGGTTTTGGTGTGATATCACCCTAGTTACATCGGCGGCGTGGACCGGGCTTAGAACAGGGCCGGACTCACTCCACAAATATAAGCAAATTTATAACTCGCTGGCTGCTCAGTCTTCCTTTGAGAGTTAAGGATGACGTAACTGGGCAGCACGACTAATTGGCCGTACTGG